>JAVQJL010057249.1:0-19184 GCA_036024295.1 Nannoperca obscura
GCATGAAGCTGAACCGGAAGCACAACTTTTAGATTCGCAAGCAAAACTTTTAGATTCGCAAGCAAAGCTTTAGGGTTTGAAAGCAAAACTTTTAGATTCGCAAGCAAAGCTTTAGGGTTCGCAAGCAAAACTTTTAGATTTGCAAGCAAAATTTTAGGGTTTGAAAGCAAAAGTTTTGAGTTTGAAAGCAAAAGTTTAGAGTTTGAAAGCAAAAGTGTAGAAAGTTTCTTTCTCAAACCACTTGTTTTGACTGTTTGATAAAGAAACAAAATGATCTCCATATGCTAGCAGCTCATTACATTTAGGCACAGTGGTGCATTGTGCTTTTAAAAAGAATGATGTCAAAATAATAAATAAATAAACACTGTACACCAAAGTATACAACTAAGAGCCTAACATTTGACAAGGGGTGATTTAATCAGAAGTGAATTCTAGTGAACGCTGCCAAATTATTTCTGTTTTAAAAGTTGCACCAGCCTAAACCACAACAACACAAGGAGCATCCCATCCCCACAAGTTGCCCAAACTGACATTATGGCATCGGGATCAGTTGTGCTGGAAGTGCCAAATAGAAAGACGAGATCAGAATACAAAACTGTCTCCAAAACAGCGGCCAACAGCCACTTTGTCCAGAGGAATTTGGACTCAGCAAGGATGGCTCACTCAGTTTAATCCTATCACACAAGAATGATTTATGGGAAATTGTGTGTATCACGCAACAAAAAACCCCAGCTATCTCCTTCTAAGTGCTACAAATCACTCAGTGTATTGAATTGCATTGATCCGTATTTGCGTATTACTAATGCTAAGGCTCGTGTTTCAGCCTTGATGGTTCCTGTTTGTTGTTGCCATGTTTGACACATTCTGCACATTACTCGCGCAATTGAAATACAGCCAACGGAGCTGGACTGACATCCACAGCATGGGAACTGCATTCCCCCAAAGCAGTTACTCTTTCACCCAATACTTTAGATGATGATTAATGTCCCCTGGCAAACAGAAGGCAGTTTGCCTGCTACTGGATCTTGTCCAATGCTCCATTATGGTGCACAGAAATCTGTCAAAGTGATAGTGCTTGATAGTAAGCAACTGTAGTATTTTAATCTAGCACCTGATCATTCGTCCTGTAATGCTGTGATCTCACGCTGCTTTCTGAACCCACATTTGTACCTCAGGCCACTCGTGTTTCCTTTGATCTCCACCCAGCTCTATTAAACATCATGGGCGCATGGGTTGGTACATGGAACGATGTCTTTGCAGAAACTGAACTTCCATCATTTTGATGGCTAATGGGATTAGTTGATTGAATCTAGCCTGTAAGTGGCCTCATACAACAACAAATGATGAACTGTCATGCAGAATTAACAGTATCTTATATTAACATACAGGTGCACTCAGGCATAAAACATGCAACCAAAACATTTGCAGGTGCAAAATGCTCTCCAGTCGTGTATGAAGCCAAGTTAAACAGCCGTGTTTAATTCTCCTCGACTTCAGAAAATCTCCTCAGTCTGCGGCTCAGAGTCTGCAGTGCTGCACTTGCTGCGTGCTGGATCGCAGTGCCTGCGCATGCCAGTGCTTCATCGCAGGCTGTGTGTCATGCAGGAGTCCTTTGGGCAAAAAGCTGCGCTGATTCACGGCTGCCTCTTAACATGTATGTGAGCAGCTGTAACGGTCTGCATGAACACGCATGTGCACACACTTGCTTAGAGGCAGATGCTCAAATGCACAAGCTGAGTGTGAATGTATGCTGGTGAAGGGTGAGCGGAGAAGGGAGGAAGATTAGGGTTAGAGTCTCTGCAAGTGACTATGAATAAGAATAAGAAAGCCAGAGGTTGAAAGATGGAGAGTGCAGTGTGTATTTTCATAGACACATATATAAGTCCTAGTTTGGATGTTTTTTTTATTCAGTAAGACAGGAGGAAAGTAAGGAGTGGAAAATTGGGAGTAGGGTGAAAAACAAAGATGGTGGGACGTGAGGGTGAGAGAGGAGGCGGATTGTTTAAGGTGCTGCTTGCATATCTGTGAGATAACGTGATGTGAGAGAGTGTTTTGGTGGTGGGAGAGCTGGGCGCTAGAGCATACTGTCAGTGTGTGTTTGTGTGTGTGTGTGTGTGTGTGTGTGTGTGTGTGTGGCTTGGAGCAAATAGCAGAAAGAGGAATATGCGTGCTTGTGCCTAAGCACAATGCGAATGTCACGTTTCCATAAAACACTGCTGGGAGACATTGTTAAGCCTTGTGTGAAAAATGACTAATGTTAACCTTCAACACATTGGGTCTGATTCTAAGTTTAAAGCAGCTGACCTCGCGTACAGTGTGTGTACTTCTTGTATTTTCTTGAATTGGCTAATCAGATGTGAATGTGTGCCTCCTTTTCGGAGCACAGTGAACCAATGTTCAAAGTTTATTTGCAGTAAATCCACAACAAGCTGTATTTTGCTTTTCCAGAGATGGGACAGACTTCTCCTGCTTGCAATTCAGTTCCACTCATTTGTCTGTTGTAGCTCATTTTATTGGCTCAGCAGAACAAATCTCCATAATAATATCATGTCTCTGCAAACTCGCAGCGTCACACTCGTGGTTTTATTCCGCGCTCTGGGTTTTTGTCACTTGAGTGTCTGGACAGTCACATAGGCCGTGACTTTGCTTGTGTGATGTTAACACTGTGAGACTCTGTCTCCTTGTGTAGTGTGCTGCTGAATTATTGAGTTTGTCACTCGGTTGCTATTGTGTGTGTGTGCATGCTTAACACATGTATTACATGTGTATGACACATTGTGTTTGTGTGTGTGTGTTTTGTGGTCATCGTGGCCTTATTTGGGGTCAGCTTTTAGAGTACAGACCAGTTCTTTTGGGACAACTTGTCTTACTTGGGGACACATGTTGTAATTTAGTTTCCTTGCAACTAAATTTTGCACAAACTACACTGGCACATGTCCTTGTTAGGGTTTGTATGGTTTAAATTGGGTTAAGGGAGTCAGGAAGGGTAGCAGTAATGGAAAACATTAAGGAAAACCTCCTGGAAATTAGTGTTGACACTTACAAATTGTTCCCAAAGTATCTTATCTCAGCCTTTGTGTTTGTGTAGGTGGGTGAGAAGAAACTTTTTTGTGAGGTTGTGTAGAAATGATTGAAGCATTTTGCAGATATATTCCATTTTATCTAGATTCTTTCCATCCCACATATGAAAACATCTAGCGGTTGTGTTTGGCTGTCTGGCTGCATCATATATCAGCAGCACGGCTCCTGAGTTAATCTCTCACCCTGCCTGTGAGGTGCCTGTGCCATGCAGTGTTATTATCCGGCACTGTGTGTTGAGGTAATCCCCCCAATCAGCCCAAATACCGTCATTATGAACTAATGATGAGATAAATCCTGCCCAGTCCAGGTCCCTTCTTCCCTCGACAGTCTGTTTATGTTCCGGTGTGACAGAGTGCGCCACCCCAATCAAGCTGCAAGGCTGTGCAGGCTTTATAAAAGGAGTATACCACTGAGGTCAATAAATGTGGCGTAGGTGTTTTCCAAATGATAAAGCAGGGTGAAGAGTGGTTCTCCTGTGTCACAAGTTTGTCTTTATATATTAGTGCCGCTAGTAATTGAGTCTTTATATTTCATATCCTTTTTCATGGCAACGCACTGTATATCACAGCCCAAATTTCTATTTCCCTGTTTATTTAATGTATATCAATGATTTTAAGCCATGCTAACAGCGTGACTCTATGGCAACGCGGTCTGTTGGTCAGTCACTTTGGCACAGAGTGAAATATCTTGACAACGAATACTGTTGAAATGTAATCACTTGATCCACGTGTCCCCTTACTTTGTCACCCTTTTGCAACGTAAGCTCAAAATGTCACTTTGGTTTATGACCAAATACCTGAAAACTAATGTTCTCATTAATGTTTGGTGCTAATTAGCAAATTTTAGCATGCTGACACGCTAAACAAAGATGGTGAACATGGTAAATATTACCCATCAGTATGTTAGCATTGTCATTATGAGCATGTTAGCATGCTGACATTTGCTTTTTAAGCTAAAAGCACCGCTGTCCCTCAACAGAGCCTCACAGAGCTGCTGGTGTGGCTGTAGACTCCTGTTTAATGTGACTAGAGTCTAGACGTCCAGTCTTGCACATGGTGGGAATTGTTGGGTCTTCGTAAATTATATATAAAGAGTAGTCTGCAGTCTAGACCTGCTCTATATGAAAAGTGCCCTGAGATGACTTCTGTTATGATTTGGTGCTGTATAAATTCAATTGTACTGAATTGTTTAAACACAAAAGTCAACTATGTTTTTCCGCTTTAGCCAGTAAAACTGCTCTATACATCATCGGATGAGAATCATCTAAAATTTCTATATAGAATTCAAACTATTTAATTACACATGTGACTATACCTGTGATTTAAATTGTGACAATCTTAATACAATATGTGTTTAAAATATTTTTTAATTTAAATTTGATATTTTTGATTTAGATGGATTTAACAAAAAATAAACTGATCTCAAATAAAGTAAAATAAATTGAAATAAAAACTATTAACCAACTGACTTGGAGGTAGATTTATTATGGCCACTGGTGTTTTTTGCAAAGGCCTTTTGGGTCACTGTTTCTGACATTTGTGGAATCTGGACCGGGTGTCCCACTCATAACCACCTTGGTTTATATAAACAGACAAATTTTTGAACAAGCCAACTTTGTCAAAAACAGGTCCTGGCTGTTCGGAATAAGGTACGTGGGTGGTCAGAGCACAGTGCCAGCTAGAAAAGAGTTTGCCTGTGTGTTTGTGTGAACTGCGCTATTGTGGGTCCACAGAATCAGTGTGTTTGTGGATGTTTTGTAGGAGCGTGGGAGTGGGACCACCTCCAGGAGGCCCTAGAGGAGAAGCTGAAGAATTCGCTAGCTGTGGCTCAGCTTATGGAGCGCATACGATCCCTCATCGGCAGAGACAGGGTGAGGTCTCTAATATTTGAATCACCTCTTTTCTCTTTCTCTAATACACACACATTTAATAAAAATCAAATAATCTTGTTTAAGACTGGAATATCTTATGGTGTGTGTGCTCTAACAGCCCTCCCTACAAAATAGGTTAAATATCTATAATGTGTCAAAGCTACTCTTTGAAGGTTTTAAACACATATTTTGTAGTTGCCAACTAACAGTGCCTTAATTAGCAAGACCTTGTTTAGAAACAGCACAGTAATAATGTGGCTATAATTAGCATATTTACATAATTACTGCTTGTATCACCCCTCAGATACTGTGGGAATTAGCACAAAATAAACAAGAGACGTTCTCAAAGAAACTAAAACACAACACAAGATCAGCCATGAAATCCAACATTAGGTTAAAAACTGCAGCGTCACATCCGTAATATATTGTGCGGATTCAGAAACCATGTGGTTTCTAAACGTTAGGTGGCTCCTATTACATGGAGCCACCTAACGTTTAGAGAGACATCAGAAGATATGACATGTCTGTGTCTGACACCATGCATGGTCTACCAGCCCATCTGGATAGAACTAGGTCTTGAGACGGCAGCGTTGAGACGGATCTGACACACCGAGAGGCGGCTGGGCCACTTTAACACGATGAGACGCCCTAATGTCCTGTCAGGATTTGATCTTGTCCTCTGCAAACACACCCGGGTTGTCTCACTCTGTGAGAGCGGCTGAAATGTTGCTTCCCGTAAGCATTCCATTGATTTTCAAAATCAAAGAGGCTTGATTCTGTTGCTGCCTCTACTGAAGTCGTTCTGTCTGTGTGCTGAATGCTCCCTCTGCTGCAGAGCAGTGCGAGAATATGGAGTTCTTTGTGCTTCACTTGTCTGAGAAAGGTCACATGATGGTCATGGGATGCATTTACAATCATTTGCGGACTTAAGGGCATGTGTGCACACACATTCCAAAAAGACACACTGTGAGATGTTCTCATACTACTGGCTTCACCTGCTGTGCACTGCAGAATACTGTATATACATATATTGCATTATGTATACTTTAAATGCCTCTAATTAGCGGGAGTGTGTTAATAAATGGACAGTCTGGACGACCGTCTGGTTCCCAGGCTGTTAGCCAGTTCCGACATGTCATTCTTGGCATTGCAGTTCAAGTATGTTTGGGTAGCGCTAAGCAAGACTGGCAGAGAGGCCATTTGTATTCCACAGGGGAGGTGAGATACATGTACAGAATGGCAATTGGACTGGTAACTAGTACCTGACATCCAGCAGAGGAATGTTAACTCTCTTTGTCTGTTTCCTTTGGCTTCTTCTGTTCTGTGTGTGTGTGTGTGTGTGTGTGTGTGTATGTGTGTGTAGGGCCCCAGAGACACCCCGAGTGCGCGGGCAGCTCAGCTCGGCCCCCAGACTCTTGTCAACCTCTTCAATTCCCCTCTTTACTCTGATGTCATCTTCATGGTGCAAGGTGGGTCCATGCTGATCAGTTCAACGTACACACATTTACAAATGCATGCACTGTCACAGAGCAGAGGAAGGTCAGTTTTTATTAGCCGTGATATAATTATGATCTCAGTCCCGGGCCTGGTCGTCCATTTGGAGACGAAATAAGATAAAACGGTCCGAGGGATGGGCTGCCTTCCGGTCCTGTCATGTTCCATCTGACCAAAAAGCTCTTCCATCAGCTGCTTTTAGCCAATTCTCTATTAAAGGATCAAACTGAGGAATCCAGAAATAATGCCTCAAAGCCTCTCCTCAATCAATATTTATCTCATAAAAAGTGCAGTGAGCTTTTCTTGTCCTTGCACCTCTGAGCTGCAAGTTCAACTCTTGGAGGTCACAGAGAGTAATTCTACAGGAATATTTTGTCCATTTCTGCTGGTTTTCCCTTTTTTTTACGCTAACGTGCTGATGGAGTGTGGTGAGAGCCGGCACTGGATGTTAATGTCAGTTAATGACAGCGATTATGGAAGGACTTGTGCCCAGACTTTACATGTCATTTGTTTCCTGTTAATTTAAATGGCCCGTTGTGACAGATCAGCACTCCCAACAAGCCACATTGAATTACGTTTGGCCTCTAAACTTCTGTGATGAGGCAAAAGAGATGTGTTTGTGATATTAGGAGTGTTTGAAATGAATCATTGTATGTGTTTGTGATCGTCTCCACACATATTTAGATCTAACATGCTTCCTGTAACTATCAGTCAAGATTTAATACATTCATTATGAAAAGTTTTTACTTTCAGGCATTTCACTTCACAGCTCTTTTGGACTTTCCTAGACACTACTCTGAAATTCTAAATCTAGATGTTAATTCTGTGTGTCTGTGTGTGTGTGTGTGTGTGTGTGTGTGTGTGTGTGTGTGTGTGTGTGTGTGTGTGTTCAAGGGAGTGTATTGCCAGCCCACCGGGCAGTGCTGGTGGCACGCTGCGATGTCATGGCGGCCATGTTCAGTGGGAAGTATGCAGAGGCCCGGAGCCGAGTGGTGCCCATCCACGGCGTGTCCTCAGATACCTTCCTGTCTTTCCTGGAGTACCTCTACACTGACTCCTGCTGTCCTGGTGAGTTCACTGCACACAACCCAGGCGTGTACTCCAGTATACCACTGATCACTACTAGATACAGACAAAATACAGATAAAACTTCAAACACATCTCCAATGGGATGCCTATATATAGTCCTCTTTATCTTGTGGACTAATTAAACCTTGTAGCAGATTGTGTATGCTGGTGAGAGTGATTGCACTGGGAAACCCTAAGTCAGTGTGTTATTCATTCACCCGCCTATAACTAGTTCCTCAGGCTGTTGCTGTAAATAAATATAGAGTTTGCTTAGTTTAAGGGATATTAACTTTAGATAGACGGTTGGTTGGTTGGTTTGTGACTGAAATTAGTCTTTTACAGATGGGCAATGGACCTTTGATGTCATTTTAATGAACCGCAGAAAGAAAAGCACAAATACCAATTCAGAAAACACTTGAGAGGTACAAGTAGTGTTTTACTCTAGGCCTCGCTCGCTAAACGCAGCCCACAACAAAAGCGCAGATGACACGTCCCATCAACCATCTGTGTGACTGCGACACTCTGCCAGTGTCAGTCTCGGGAGGCTTGCGGAGAACAGCACTGAGCTTAAAATTAAATTAGATTTTGGGATGACAAAATCAACCCGTGGCATCACTGCTTCATCTACTTTTAATGGTGCCAACTCACGGCCCCAGACGTGTTGTTGTTGTTGTCGTCGTTGTTGTCCTCGGTCACATTGTGTGCTGCATTTTCAAAGTAATAAGAGCCGATTATTCTCTCTGGTGATGGCAATGAGCTACAGTACATTCCATTTTCTGAACCTTAAAGTCACATCAGGCAAACACTGAAACATTGAAAGCTTAGCAAATACTGACACTGATGTTACTGAAAATCAACACTCCGCCTGCAGCTCTGCGCAGCTCGCTGCCACTTTTAGCTTGTTTTGGTTTTTAGTCAGACAAACCGAATAATGCAAGTTCATTCACAACTGAAAAGACTGCCGAACACGGTCAAACCTTTTAGAAAGAAACCCAGATACTTTCCCCCCCAGGAGTAAGTGGTCCAAACAATACCAAAAATGCCGGTGAATATTGGTTTTACCTTTTTACATGTTAATATATATACATTATATAAACATATAATGTTCATGGTGCTCTGTGTCTGCTTCGTGTGTAAGTGGGCAACTGTTTGCTAACAAGTTAGCCAAAACAACTGGATCAGCTGAAATCTTCTTGCTGTTTATTTGAGTTTTTCTGCCTCCTAGTGGTAAAATGTCACTTGAGGCCGCTTTGAATGACAAGCTAAATGCAGTCAAAAGGGCTTTGGTGGTTGTGTGTATGTGTGTGTATTTTCATGACATCCATGGTGACATCACGAGTAACTACAGTCCCAGAAAGCAGAAAAAGCAACATGTTACATTCCTTAATTATTAGATAAAGCCATATAACTGTGACTTAGTTACATAATTGCAAAGGTAATTACAACATTGGCTCTGTCATCTTCCTTCCCATCATTGCTATATAACAAACACGCTGAATAGACAATTTAAAGGTTCAGAATAATCCGTTCTGAATAATCAGCTACTGAAAACTGGCAATCCCCTTATTTCCTGCCATGAGATGTTTTGATGAAAACAAAATCACGAGAAACCTCGACAAGCAACCCTCAAGATCCAGCTTAGATCCAAGGAGGGTAAGGAAGCCGTTTCCAGAGATACAGCTTCAGGTTGACTCATGGGAACAGGAAATTAAAGCCATGAAATAGCTCCGGAGGCTGCAGACGCTGCACTGTTATGTAAGAGCTCAGCACTCAAGGTCAAAGCAAGGTAACTCCAACATAGAGACAAAAAAAATGAATGGTGTGAAATCAAAAGGAGGGGATTTAAGATAAATACTGTGTTCCGAACATACTGTGTGGTAGTAGAACACATTGTTACTGCTCATTTATATGTGATTGTGCAGCTGAACCGAACAAACCCTCTGTCTGGCTGCTGCTCAGCTGACATCAGCTTGTCAGGGACGCATGCAGAGAATCTGCGTTTATGGGAGGGAGTGAAGGATGACAGGACTCGAGCTGCATCAGGAGCAACTGGATCTGACGTTTTGACATTGCACAGTAGGATTGACGTTACTTGTCTGACGTTTGTTGCAGGTGTGCATGTAAGGATGCGATGTGACGGCTTGAAAAAAGCAATGAGAGAAAAATGTGTTTGTCAAATTCAATGCGGATTTGACTACTGAGCTCTAGTCAAAGCACAGCTGAGATTCAGTCCCTGACGTGTTGATAATGTCTATTGTATTCAAAGAAATCGGGTGATTTCATGAAGAGCTTTTCATGAAATCCAACAAAACCAATCTGACATACTGAAAACATGCTGTGCAGAGTACAGTATGACTCAAATAAAAATATAGTCATAAATACATAATGTATATGTATGTTATTAATGGTGTGTCAGTACTGTTTTAGGGCTTGATTCTAACCGACAGATTTGGTTCATCCTGCCTTTTCTTTAATAGCGCTTATATTTATATATAGCACAATATTTAACAAGTGAAAATAGCTTATAGCACTTTAGTATGCTTAGCTAAACAAAAAAAGGTTGTAGACTATAAAGCCAAATCAATGAGCTGAAAGATGCCAATTGTTCTGTAGAGATGAGGCACATACACCTGTTCATTTTATTCTTTAATATAAAAAAAGTATACAAAAGGATATTATCATGTTAATGTGCTTTTTACCCTGTGTATGCTGTGCAAATACAAACACTTTCTTTACTTCAGGGAGCATTTTTATGCCTTTGATACAAATCTGGAATAAAATGTAATGTACATGAGGCTGTAACAGCGTATGTGCGATACTTCTCCTGTGCGTATACAGTATATCACAGTGCTGTGTGCGCTTGTGTGTCCAGCCAGTGTGCTGCAGGCCATGGCTGTGCTGGTCTGTGCCGAGATGTACCAGGTGAAACGGCTGCAGCATCTGTGTGAAGTGTGCGTGTGCGCTTACCTCCAGAGCATGCCCAGCAGAGAGCTGTCGTCAACAGGGATCAGCGTGATTCGACTACTCCGCCGAGCAAAGGTCAGTCCGACTTTTGTGCGTATGAGGGTAAAAAAAAAGGGACGAGATAAGATTGAGAACATGAACAGCCCTGTAGGAGTGTCTGTGTACCCAGATTACTACTTACACATTGATATGACATTTCCTTTAGCCACCAGAATGCAAATGCTGTTACAGAAGAAATCAAGGCAATGTTTTTTTTTCGGTGGCAAGCTTAAGCCTTTAACTTGCAGTAGCCCTAGGCCTCCATCTGCAACAGATATTCGTGTAATCTGTTGAAAAGCATTAATTCTCCTGAGAATCGCTGTGTTTGACATAATGTCTACTTTTAAATGGATTTTCAGTGCCACAATGCAGAGCAGCTGTATGTCTGGCTCCTCCACTTCATCGCCAACAACTACCTGATCTTCAGTCACAAACCGGACTTCCTGGAGCTCTCAGGTCAGTGTGTGAATTTTGAAACACGTAGTAAACGTCTGACAAATTCAAGTAAGCCTTGCAAGTGATGGTTATGCAAACTAAAACTGCTGATTTCAGCTTTCTTTAAAAGGGCTTCAGACTTTGAAAATAATTAAGTTAAAGCGCCTCCAGGCTTTTGGGGATCGGTTGTTTTTCCACAGTCTGTCTCAGATGGGTGCTGTGAATGGTGGGCTAGTTCTTTATGCTTTCGTCAAATGACCAGCCAGTTTATAAAATACATGGTGTAATCAAGGTGTCCACCAATCAGGTGTGAGTTAAAATTACCCAGTAACCACACCCAGTCACTTTGAGAATTGTAGAGGATAGAAAGTGAGGTCATCACTTTTAATGTTTTTGACTTTTGAGAAACAAACATGGTCTTAAACACCTGTGAAAACCTCAGTATTTTACAATATGGCAGCATCTATGTATTAGACTGTGGGCTGTCTGCACCTCAGAATAATGCCTCCTTATAGTATGTTTAATACTATAAGTTTATGCTTGAGTTATTATAGTCGTACACATTTAATAGGCCACACAAATGCAGTTAAATTCAGGCTAATTGCAGAGATTAACAGTTGCTCCGGTTAGTAGCAGTAGCATGTTTTATTGTTTTTATTAGTCATACACACAAGAATCATTTAAGGTTGTTGGACGGGTACTGAAGGGCACAAACAAAGTCAGAGGCCAGAATAAGTAGAGAGCACATGATTGATCACCGTTGGTCTTCTTGTTGCTTGGTGATGTAAACAAAATCTGATCAGATATTTCAGCCTAGTTGGCCGTGTTCACAGCAACAATCCAAGGAGTTACTACTGTATGTGTTTGTGTGAGCATGTGCCAAGTACAGTAAATCATGCTGTAATGGTTTTAAATAATAGCTGTTGCTGTTTTTGGGCAGTAGATCAGAGTTGTGATACGGGTTTGTGTTTGTGTTCCAGAGGAGGAGCGAGAGCAGGTGGAGAGGCTGCGCTGGCCGTCCAGAGGCTACCTGCAGGAGCTCAGCGAGTACCAGCAGCGGCGACGCAAACTACGAAAGTCCCGCTGCATAGTCATGTGACCCCACCTGGATGCCAAATATCTGTGGAACACAGGGAGGGGAGGGGGGGAGGGACAAGGGAGAAAATAATGACAAAGAGTGAGACTGGTCACCAACACTTGGAGAAACGGACAGAAGAGATTATTATTTCAGTTTGTTCTGAAGGGACAATGTCATAAGACTCCTTAACCTATAGGACAACGTACACCACTGTAACATGCCTCTCTTCTCCCCCCAGGGGAATGACTGTGCATCCTTTGCATAATGACTATTCCATCATGGGCAATACAAGATGACTGATCCTTAAACCCCAGTATGAATATAAAATGACTGGCTGGCCAGAGGCTCCGTGAAAGGTTATATTTCAATTGGCAGATGGAAAATGGTGGACTTTGAAGATAAACAGTGACATAAAATGTCTCAGAAAAGTGCAGATATATCAAATGACCACACATCTGTTGCAAAGCAGACCAGAATCATGTGCACACTGTTTCACACAACAGTAACGGGTGATGTGACCTCAGGTGGAAAAGGCAAGAAGGAAACTGTGCAGACGTGTTTACGTCTCTTCTCGAAACCTGGGGGTGCCTTTGCATCCTCTGTACGCTGGATCCAGGACTGCTCCGTATTAAACACCATAGCCCACGATGCATCTGTGTCCTGTTGGATCTAATACTGTGAACGTTTGCACATGCAGCATCTCTTAAGCTGAAATAACTCTTGAGCCTTCAACTTCTTTGTGGCTCGATCAGTGTTTGAGCCCGGTGGTGACCTACATTAACACGACAGCAGAGTGGAAAGCAACTGGTAATGCTGCACAGTCCAGCTGGAGTCTGACAGAAACTCAGTTTAGTAGACGAGCAGGACCAATTAATTACAAATCTCTTATTAGATTCTTTCGGATCTATGATGCAACATCAGTGCGTGTCTCAGAGGCAGACTGATTTTATTACCATGTGAGATGGAATTCATTTTGTTTCGTAGTGACTCGAACGAGGCCGTCTCACTTTCATTCAGAAATGGCTTGAAATTAAATCTTCAAATTAAACTGCACATAGCCTGTAACAAAATCACAGAATCCAAAACAATAATCAGTGTATTTTTAATTTTGTGAGGACTTTTACATAATTTCCTTTGCAGGTGAATATGAAATAATGTTGAAACTATTCCTTATCTATTTGCAATAACAAATACTAATGGTCTGTCTCTGTCACATAAAAAAAGGCAAAAGCCTTTTGTAGCATTTACATGTACAGAAGCGCTATAAAAGGATTTATGGACAAACAACCATATCATGAACATAGGTTGGTACACTAAAAACCACAATGCCTCTGGGTGGATACACAATACTTGTTTTATCCTATTTTAATTTGAGGGGTTGTTTTTAATCATAATGAGATTATGATTTATTGGTGCTGCAATTATTTTTGTAATCTATACTGTATGTGGACATGACATTTTTTAATTTTAGTTTACATTTGGAGTAGAGACAACTGGCTCACACTGCTTTACAGTCCACTGTTTGACTGGTATTTACTTCAAATGGGCATGATTAGAAAAACATGGGGGTTCAGGAAGACAGAATAACTTAATTTGTCAGACAAACGTTTTAACAAATGAAAATAAACCAATAGTGACATTTTGCAGCTAGTTCAGAATCAGTCATTAATGGTCAACAGGCAGTATTAACTGTATTAGTATCCCATTCTTGCAGTACTTTAGCAGACGTGTAGCAGCAGGCTGTGTATATAGTTCCAGAAAGCTGTGAGACTTTGTGTACAGGTGATATCAGTAGGTATCTTTAACACCTGGTGTATATTTAACCTGCTGCTGCACCCCCACAATGTTTACTAAAAGCATCCTCAGATGAATCCAAATCTACTCTTCTACACAAAACCAGTAACTAACAGTTGAAAAACTGGACTGTAAAACAAAGCGTACTCCAGTGCTGCATCCACACCCAGTGACACACCCACGTGGTGCCACTGGGCCAGTGTTGTACAGACTGTATATAACATAACGTCTGACTTTAAATAAAGACATGTTTTAGAATGAACGTACCACAGACTTGATGACTGTCTGCTGTGTTTGTACAAATACAGGCACATCCAGGTGTGCGGGTGTTTGTGTGCATTGATTTTTTGTCCCCCGATGTGCTTGTCGCCCCCTGTTTCCTCTGGAGGTTAAGGTGTAACACTGTCTTATGGAGGAACGTGAGCCTACATATGTTTGCACAGTGTAAAGTCACGCCCACAGGTCTGATTAATGACCCTTTGGGCAGCAGAACAGGCTTTTTGTCAGGATGTGGCGAGGCGTCCCAGATGCTACGTCTTCTGTCTTCCAGTGTGACACAGATCTGGTGCAGTGAGGGCCATAACATGATAAACATTACTTTTGTTCTCATCTAGCTGTGTGGAAGCGCCTGCATTCATCATGTCTCTTCACTCGGGGGTTTCCTTCAGCTTGTCACCCATCTGTTTCCATCAGGATGGGATACAGCAGATTTTACTCCTGTGTTTACCACTGAGCAATTCCTTGTCATCTCTTTGAGCACTACCTCGGGCATCCGTTCGTTTATTTATTCCTACACTAATGAGAGCTTGCTGTTAGTAATTTATGCACTTAATCACTCGCTGTGGGTCTTCTGAGGGGCAACACTTGCCTGCTATTACAGATGCTTCTCTATTTTAGCCCCCCGCCCAACTTTCCTCAGTCAGACTTTCACTGTATGTGTGGGAGTATGTGCAGGGTCCTGTACCTGGAGGCCTGGAGCAGGTCACTGCAGGGCTCCGATGGACTGCAACATGCCCTCCAGTTTCCCACTCTTGTGCAGCGCCGCCACGTCGCTCCCGCCTCCGACACACTCCTCCCCAATGAACACCCGTGGGACCTGCATTCAAATCAATACAATAGACACAATACCTTATTTTGTCAGGGACTGAATTCACAGGATTGGCATGTCTGATTATTATACCTATACCGTTTTCCTAATAGTTTCCATAGACTTTATTACATCAAAGTATATTAAAATAGCAATAAAAAGTTACATATTAGTAAAATCCTGTTTTGAAATTAATGCATAAGTAATAATAATCTAATGATGTAATAGTAGAGGGGGCATTTTTCTGCAATGAGTTAGTTTACTTTTCAAACCTGTATTTCTACAGTGTGGTATTAGTACATAAAAGGATCTGTACTTCCTCCACCACTGTGTACACCTTGATCGGATTATATCCATATTATCCCCTCCTAGTCATGGAAACAAACATGTTTTAAACTTTAAACCCTTATTTCATTAAGTAAGTAAGTGTTTCTGCCTGCGCAGTTCCTCTTGGACACTCCCTGATCCATTTCATAAGGCTGTACTTTGGATGAACGCCTACGCCTCAAAATAAATGAATACCAACCTGTAAATTAATCTGAAGTTTTTACTTCTTTGAGATATTTATTAGAGCCTATATTGCTAACATTACTACGAGTTCTTTTTAACCAACGTTATTAAAATCTGGAAGATGCGAACCTTTACTTATCGCCTGTGGCGTCCCTGCTATGAGGTTAAAATGACTCACTTTCTTTCAAATGTAACGCGTTTCTCAGTTTTATTCTATACTTTTTTTGTTGTGCAGTGGTTCAAAGTGAAATTCTTCCGTCGTTTCCTGTGAAAAGCAGCGTTCTGTTTACCGTGCGTTCTCCGGTAAGTTCCAGGAAATAGTCTTGCATGCTGCCCATGTCGCTGCGTCCACTAATATCAATATACTCCAAATGTCCCGGTTTGAACTTATATTTAGACAAAACGTCTTTTGCCATGCTACAATACGAGCACGTGGGTTTGATGAACAGCACTACTTTGTCTCCTTTGATTTTGGTCTGCACAAACTGCTGCGCCATTTTAAGTCGCTCGGTGAAACGATCAGGAGATTAAAGAGCGAAAAGTGGAGGTCGTATCAATGGGGAGAAGAAAGATGATCGCTCGGCGTTTTGTCAATTATGTTAATCAGGATGACGTATAGGCAGCCCCTCCCCCTTCTTAAAGAGACATACACACTCTTGCGTGTGTACGTAAGTGCGTGCACAAACTAATAGAGTTGAGTTATTACATCGGAAATAGATTTGAATAACAAGTTAAGATGATAAAGTGATGAAGTGAGATATACTAATAAGTAATAATATAATTAAAGCTCACAATAAGAGACTTCCTAGATATACAATTACACAAATCCTCTGCATGTCTTCCATGTTTTGTGGTCCATAGAGCAAGCTAGCGTTCCTTTAGCCCTGCATCCCAACCGCTGACATAAGGACATCATTATTTAAATAAGGGATATTTAGTGTTGGCACTGGCTAGTTGTAGCAAAAAAAAAAAAAAAAGATCAGCTGATTTACAGACATCTCTTTCACAATGTCTCTTGGGGCCAGTTTGCATCTCGTGACAGACCTGGGAATTGTAATTACCCGGTTTGGCCACTATGTCAAATTGGCTTCAAAGCCTGTCGCGCTTCCTGGGTGCTTGGTTGGCCCCCACACGGGTCTTGATTTTCCGTCCCATAACCCCCTGCTGACAAGTCTCTGAAACATCTGGACACTGCCTCCTCCCTCATCCAGCACATCAGGATTAGTTTTGAGGCTACGGAGGACGTGCAGGATTCCAACCAGACGCTGCACCGCTGGCGACTTACGGTCGCGAACAAACCAACCAACCACGCGACCAAGTCCCCTTCACTTTGGCCCCCACACCCCCTACCTCCCACCGACCTCCCTCTGTGCATTGTACATGTACCCTGAAGCATCCATGTCCTCACTATGTACAGTGCACACAGCAGATTCATTATTTGCCCAGAGGCCCTCAACCCAAAATAATTCACTCATGCTGGAATAATACTACCTGACCCCAAGTTGTCTGTATTCAAATGAAGTTTGTTGTAATTTTATGTGGCCACAATATAAGCTGAAATAATAAAGTTTGACACAGGGCCACTCTGCAAGACAGGGTCACAAGATTAGTTAATAATGCGTGACTCGCCTTAGTTAATGTTTCACTTCAGCAGAGCAAATTCCTAAGCACATCTCTCATTAATGATATGACCGAGCCCAACTGACCTGTAGCGTACCTGTGAATTTCGAGGCCTCTGTGGTTGTGAGACCCAGTGGGAGTCTGCCGCTATGCCTGAATAGTAATCCAGCCCTGATTTAGGGATAACTGGGAAGTTAAGTTCCTAGAGTCTGCTGCAGCACAAGTTGGTATTGGTGCCAGCTCGGGTAAGTAACCAATATGTGTTATTTTCCTGTGCTGTGGGACTCTCTATTATCACTTGGTGTTGACCAGTTTCGCGAGTTGATCCAGTCCTGGCAATGAAATATAGGAGGATATAGCAATAGGCCCTGTTGTATTCACTCTTTTCATTTTCCATGTTTTGCAGTGGCTGACTCAAACTGAGTTTGAAATTCAGAAACTCACTACAGTCACTTATTTAAACCAGTCTCTCCAGTTTTTCTCAGACACAAAGGCAACCTGAAGGCATATTCCATATGCAGCGGTCTGGTCACCTTTTCCTTGTCTGGTGCAGGGAAGGCTTTGAATCCAGGCATAGAAAAGATTCCAGGGGTCATCAAACTTTTATCTAGCTAAATGGAAACAAATCGGAATTCATTTTCTTTTTTCGGTGATCCATAGTCTGCCCCAATTTTAGAAAAAAAATCTCATATATTTACAACGTATGAATCTTTCTGTGAAACAGGCAGACACATCAGCCCAGGTCCCTTCATTTTCACGTTGAGACGAGGCTCTCATAAACCAGATTATTTGCAGTCTCAAAGTAACGAAAAAACTAATCTACATTTCACTTGTGACTATATTACTAACATGTAAATGAATGTTTTGCAGGACACTGTATATTAAATGTGACTTCCTGGAGTGAAAAACTTGTGCTCTGATGTAGGTTGGATCCTGTTTTTATGTAAACACTATGTAGAACATTCCTGATCTAGTTTCTTCCCCATCAGCGTGTCAGCACTCTAGGCTACATATTTTCAACATAGAAACAGCATGAAGACACTTCCCTACAATGCTTGGAAGAACTACTGTTTGTCTACATGATGATTCATCTTTAATCTCATCATCAGTCAAGCAATGAATGTATTTCAGGCCCTATGCAACAGTAAAACAAAAGGCAAAGCTTATTTTGGGGTAGTGATAGCACTACCTGGACTTAAGACTCAACATGTTGGGTATTTGAGCAACCAGCTAACCAAATCCACACGGCCATGCTCACTGTGCAAGCAAAAAAATGCAGTTTTTCAGCTTCTGTACATGTAAACTGACCTGTGAGAGCTTTGATAATCTGCTATTCAGTCAACAATTTCAAATGGCTGGAATGGAAACCATGAAGGACAAACAACAAGACATTTTCCAGGTAAAACTAAGTTGATTTTTATTGAAATGTCTTGTACATTTTCATGTGGGCAGGATCAGAGTTCACCCAAAATTCACTTGATTTTCAGTGGTTTCTCGTATCTAAACAGTGCCAGGGCGTTTTACTTCATCACTTCTTCATTAAGACTCTTGATCAAACCTCTTCACTCCTTCCTCCCGCCACAGTGAGTTACATAATGCTTATTCATGTTGATCAGACCCAGTTTGAGTAAATCTGTTTTGATGGAGACAGACGTTGGAAGGCTCAGAGGACACAAGTGACGGATAACATCTTTGAAAGCTGCATGTAAAGCTCTGGCCTCCAATGTCATTGTGTTGGAGCGGCCCCTTCTGGCTCTGTAAATTCTGGGAAATGACCATTGCAAAGGAAAACGGGAAAATAAACCAAAAAGACTGACCCTGTAGCCCACAGCTGTAATAAGTATAAATCTCGAGTGGAGCCTGGACATTTCTTTTATCTGCTGTCCAAGATACAAGTGGTGATTTTCTGTCCAAAATAACAAGAGACAACAAGTAAGTTAAGCTGGGTTTGTAATTATGCTAAATTGATTTCGACATCCGAACAGCCAGTCTGCTGCAGAGACCGACTATTTGACAGAATGCCACAACCAAAACATGTGAAATACTGGCAAATATTTACTTAAATCTCCATTTCTGGGGGAGAAAATAGGGCCACGTTTTCCTCAAAACAAGACACAGACACTTGTGATGTCATGTCAACCCTA
>JAVQJL010057259.1:0-10000 GCA_036024295.1 Nannoperca obscura
CTCTGGGGAGGGGGGGGGGGCACAGATGACCATAGTGTTGTTTCTGACATCACTGAGGTCCTTCATTACAATTAAACATTGAACACACCGTGGGGGTTTTGTTTGGTTCAAGCCCACACACACGACCCTGCAGCTGGAAATACTCACTGCTCGGATAAAAATAGTCCCCAACAAACGCACCGTTTCCTCCTTTCTGAGTGACAGCTTCAGACTGGTCGGAAAAATACACAATAATGCTTTCACCTTCAAAAAGTTCAGTGTGTATGTTGTAAATAAACACCTTTATTGTTGTAAAAATGTCTTTTTACAGGTTCTTAAAGTGACACGACAAATATAGATTAAATGTTTAAAAAGAAGTGAGAAAAATGTTCATTTCAAGCCGGGAGAAAGTACAAAGAAAGAAATGGATTTTTATACATTATGAACAGGAGTCAACAGTCTGTTAGTTTCTGATTCAGTTTAGTCTGAAAAACGACGACTTTATTCAACTTTATATCAGAAATTTAAGTTGAGGTGATGTTTTCAGCATCAAAATGTAAAAAAAATAATTAGAAAATGGAAGATTAAAGCTCGAACAGCGTTTCTGTCCCGTGTCAGGGGACATTCTTCAGCCGAGGCTCTGACTCTGCTGCACACGTGCCATGAAGAGCTCCAGCAGTGGGAACGTAGAGGCAACAATCGCTGTCTTTGCTCATGTGAATCTCAGTAACGTCTCACCGTTAATAAGAAGTGTCCAAACGTGAGACATGGAACATGTTGGAGAAGATCTCTCACTGTTTGAAATGAAGCAGAGAGCTGAGAAACAACGAGTCCACAACACGTCTCTGTCTGGCAGCAGGAGGTGTCACTCCGGCGGACGGACGTAGCAGTCTGCCGCTGCTGCTTTCTCCACGGCTTTCCTGATTGGCTCCCGGCTCCTCGCAGCTCCGTTCACAGGAGGCGGGGGTGCGTCCGACCGGCCGCAGACGCCAAACACTTCTCTGTGGATCTCCAGGGAGGCGTCACTCGGCTTCATGTTGAGGATCTCGCAGAGGCCTTCAGCTTGTTTCTGCAGAGAGTCGATGGACTACAGGAAGAAAAAGAAGCACCTGTAACTCCGTCTGTGAAGTGTTCAGCTGCTACCTGATGCAGGCGTGTGTGTTCAAGTGTGTGTGTTACTTGGAGGACCTGGATGGTCTGTTTCACCACCCCAGGAGCTGCTGCTGCTGGCAGATCAGTCACAATGCTCTCTGGTGAAACACAGGAACAGTATGGTGACATGTCTGTCGGCTCTTAAGGCAACAAGCATCATGGGATAAAGTCACAGTAAATAAATCTACTGAGGTTTGGGGACTTTTGTGAACCTTTTGGCTCAGGTGACTGTTTGGAGAGAGCAATTGCAGCTAAAGGTTTCACAGCACTCCACTTTAACTCTGCAGGTAAACCTCAGCAGCGTTTCATGATGCATTCTTATTCACAAGCTTTGCTCCGGAGTCTGCTGGAGCTCATAGGGGGACATGGAGCTGATGCATGGAGGTGTTTCACTTCAGGGAGGGTGAAACTTTCAAATGTTCATCTTAAAAAGAAGTAGTTCTTCCTGATTATCATACAGGAAGGAGATGTCTAGTATGTGCTATTTATATACACACACACACACACACACACACACTTTCAAATATGGCTTCCAACCAGGGAGAAATATTAACAGCAGCAACACCAGACTTAAAGTGTTATTTAATAAATGAGAGGATTTCACTCTTTATATGATTTCAACAAAGGAATCACAGCATGACTTTTTATGTGAAGATCAAATGTTTTAGTTCTCATGCGTCAGAACACCAGAGAAGTGTGTGTGTGTGTGTGTGTGTATATAAGTGATTAGAGTCAACAACCTTGATCAGGATCTTTGACCCCCTCTTGAGGTTTGACTGTGTGCACGTACAGCTCCTGCAAAACAAACACAGGAATCAGTGTATGTAAAGTTGATCTCAGCGGTCATTTGTGAGCCTGAACATGAACCTGTGAAATGATGTTTCTGAGCTGTGATTGTGGACTTCTGTGTGGAAAAGTTTGGTAAAGTGCCATTGTCCTCCCACTCAGGTGTGTTTATTCCACGACACACTTCACTGCAGGTGTATGAGGCCCAAACAAGGACAAAGAGGGCGGTGACACCCACCAGCAGGTCGCGCTCAGCCTTGAGGGAGTGGACCACGTGGGGCAGGATCTGTCTCGGGTAGGTACGGCGCCTCCTGGTGGTCTCAACGATGGTGTCGTCCAGCAGGCTCTCCAGATCAACAGCCTCAGCTGAGTGTGAAAGAGTGTGAGGTTTTACTGATTAAGGATTCAATGTGACCCTTAAGCTCTTAAAAAGGCATTTGATAGAGTTTGAAGTGGCACCTTGAACTTCAGGTGCCTCCTCCCAGGGCAGTCCGTCCACCAACACGTTGTCCTGAATAGCTGCTTCAAAGTTCTGCACAGATACAAATACAGCTCAGTTAGCAGCTCACATTAAACACACAGTCCACAATACTTTAAACCCGCATTATCAGTGGGAATAAAACAGCATTTCCTAAAGCTAAAAGTGATGTCATGAAATGTTTAGTCCGACCAGAGATGCTCCGGTTACCTTCACTACAAGGCAAAGAAAGTCTTCCTAAAACAACTCTCACCGGTCTGTTGATACTTGACAGGAACAGTTTTTAAATCCTTTAATCATCCACTATTACAGTTTGTAACATTAAGACGTTAACAGTCAGTCAGACGCACCGCCAGCAGCTCCTGCAGTAAAACCCGCCTCGTCTCCTCTGCGACGTCCGTCTGCCCGTCGAGAGCCGTCTTCAGAATCTCTTTGTATTTATTTATCTGCTCGGTGACTTGTTTCTTCGACGTTACTTGAACTCTGTATTCCTCATTTGTTTCCGCACTTGGCAGGTCTTTGCTCTCTGCGGGCTCCATCTTTACCGCCAACTTTGTTTATATTTTTTAACGGAAACCGGAAATGGATTGGTAACTTCCTGGTCCGTCTGCCAATGTAACCCCCCGGAACAATACTTGTAGCATCATGTTTCGGCCGGCTGTTTGCTATTCTTCGAAAGAGAAAGTTGACAAATTTTGCAGTTTTTCTATATAGTTTGCGCTCTTAGCTTTTATTAATTATATTTTTAATGGAGTATGGCTTCGTGGACTGTCACTGTCATATAACAGCCCGTGAGTTTGAAGAGGTAGGCCTTAAGTTAACTAAATAACCTAAAAACGTAGTTCTTTGTATTTTTATTTGGCGTTTTACCAGCTGTAGTCTACTTGAAAGTAAATAGACTGTGTATTAATATTACAAATATTCATTTTTGAAAAGCTGTATGTACACTACAGCATGTTAACGTCCACTCAGTAAGCTAGCACAGTTGTTAGCTACAGCTTTTCTTAGTTAGCTCTTGATTATTGTTCTTAAACAGTTTTACTGTACAAACAAATCAATACACGTATTTTTTCTTTGCAGGATCTGGAGGATGTGATCCAGAGGACCACAGAGGTCAGTTATCAGTTCACCGGGTTGCAGGAACTTTATCAGGGCAGTCTGAATGGGACAGGCAGTGTTGCAGGGAATTGAACTTGGGAGCTGCTGCCTGGCTAAATCTGAAACTTTTACATAATGTAAAGTGTGTATAGGACTGAGCAGTATGGCTGGAAAAGAGCCATTCATGTGTGTCTTTGTGTGTGTGTGTGTGTGTGTGTGTGTGTGTGTGTGTGTGTGTGTGTGTGTGTGTGTGTGTGTAGGCCGGGGTGAAGACTCTGGTTGCAGTTACAGAAGAAGTCGGAGAGTTTGCCCAAGTTCTCCAGCTGCAGGAGCGGTGTGTATGTCTTCAGTGTTATGTATTTAGTTATATATTGTGTGCTTTTTTTAAAGAACGTAAACACAATAAATGATTTCCAACTACCCGTCAGATCAGTGCAGTCAACAGTATACAGTCGTGCTAAAAGAAAAACTGTAAGTACAGAACTTACAGAAAGTCACAGCTGCACAGTGTAGAGAAGAAAAGGCTTCACATTGTCCTGCACAGCTGGAGCTCTCAGCTGGAGAGCATCGTATTTATTATTCAGGGTTGCTGTTGAATTCTCTTCTCACAGTTATCCGCACCTGGTGGCTCCATGTTTGGGCGTCCACCCGCTGCAGGGCGCCGGGGGCCCCGAGCAGCGCAGCGTGAAGCCTCAGGTAGTAAAACAGTCTGAACCTCATCCGTCTTTTGATTGTTGAACTTTACTGATTCAGAGACGACCTGCTCGCTGCTGTCCCACCTGAGGACAACAGGAGGGGAGACAGAGGGGGGAGGGTGTGCCTCTGAGGCCTCTGGGTATTTATTCTTTCTACTAAAATATGGAAGGCTCTATTGGAAGGACAAAATGTATGCAACATTTCTTACACAGTAGCTCACGTATCACAAGGGAGCCGCTCCCATAAAGAGAAGAGGATCTTTCCAACGTTCCCAAAAGAACCATTTGTTTAAATCTGTTTAAATCACCTCACAGGTGACAGACACTGAGGCTTAAGGGAGGAAACATGCGACTGGTCTTTTTTAGAAAGGAGGTGTAGCACCCAGTGTTTAATATTTATAATAAAGTATAATAAAGTTAAACTTCTCTCTGTTTTTAGCGACACACTCATTTCCTGTCATTAAAATCTTCAAAGAAAAGAAGTTTAAATGAAACTAAATCTTTCTTCGTCTGTTAATGAAGACGTCTTTTCCACAGGACCTGGACGCTGCCCTGCCACACTTCTACAAACACAGAGAGCGGCTCGTCGCTATAGGAGAGGTGGACTGCTCACACACACACACACACACACACACACACTCATCTGTTCTTCTATATACCTGTACACCCCTAATCTTAACCAGCTTCAGTCCATCTCTCACTCCACCCCACGTTTGACTTTTTCTAACCTCTTCCTACGTATTTCTATTATAAGAAAATGCTGGACGTAACACATCCCCTCACTGTCACCTTAACATACAACCTTCTAATAATCTCAACCCTTAAACCAAATGTTAACCTTCAAACAGCACAACATGTCCTCACTGTCAAGGTCTGAAACTCAAACTGGTCCTCACAAAGATATAAGGTCACGTGCAAACACCCCCAATAGATTTAATGCACATCAACACACATGGCCGAAATCCTCACTTTAACGTAACTTCTTGTAAATAATTGAAAACCTTCAACCTAATCGTCCTTTTCACAGTCTTTCTCATGCACACACACACACACACACACACACACACACATCCTGTTGAGGAATGTGTGTTTTTGTTAGAGCAGATTTCAGGCGTCGCATGGTTGAGTCAACAACCAGCACTCCTGCTTCCTGTTCTTTTCATGGGCCGCTCCTCCTGCTGCTCTGAACACATTTTATTTCACAGACGAGTCAATAAGCGCGTTCCTTTCAAGCATTTTACCTGCAGATCCTCCGGCAACATCTGTTTCCTCTGCACCCGAGCAGGTCGGGTTAGACTTCACGCCGTGGTGCGCTCCCACCCAGCAGCACCGAGACGACCAGATGAACGTCTTCGTTAAGCAGCTCGACGTGGCCAAGGAGCTGGACCTGCCTGTGTGAGAACACAACAACACAAACAACACTCAGTAGCCGTGCAGACACATCATGTAACACATCACACCAGAATGCATATGAGTATCTGATGTTTGAATGTCTGATGATGATGATGACTTACTTCCTGTCTCCTGCACAGGAACGTCCACTCACGATCAGCTGCTAAGATCACCATAGCGACCATGAGGGAACAAGGTGGGTGTCCGGTTTGTGTTTTCACGGCTGTAACACACTTGATTTGGATGTCATGACGTTGTGATTTCCCAACAGGTGTCAGTCGAGCTCTGCTTCATAACTTTGCGGGGAGGCCGTCGGTAGCTCTGGAAGGTGTGAAGGCCGGTTACCTCTTCTCCTTCCCACCTGCGGTCTGCAGGAACCAGCAGGTGTGTGTGGAGTCACTCCGGCCGTGGCTTTGTTCATTTGTACATTTTATATTTTACTAACTCCTTCCATCATCAGCACGAGGATACACTTTAGGGTCATGTGTACACATTAATGAGTATATAGTTGGGGAAATATACTGTATGTTCAAGCTAAAGTAACGTCGTGAACATGGTCTTTGATCCCATATGAACGATCATATGAACATTGGTCTGCGTTTCTGCAAAATCCATAAAACTTCAGCTGAACTTTGGCTCAGCTGCAATCATGTACGTAGAGATGAAGGTGCAGTATGTCCTCGCTGACGTGTGCTGCACTGAAACCACCCAACCTATAGAACACAGGCACTGTAGGAGGTTTTATTACTTGGATGGAGAGTGGAACTACAAGATTTATTCTATAAGTATGAGTACCACTACTAGTAGAGGTGGCAGCAGGCGTCATGAGAGAAACAGTGTCAGTTGTAGTTTAAGCAGTAAACATGTTGCTAGTTGTAGCAGCAGCATTACTTCACTTTCTCTTGTGCAATATGATATTACAATGAATGCACATTGAATGCAGGTGATTGAGGTTAGTGTGAGTTTTTAATGCAGAGATAGTGATAGTGACAACAGTGGTTCTGACAGCTCAGAGCTCAGAGACACAGCGTCCTGCCGATACACGTATTCCTGATTAATGAAGGAAGGAAGATACTGACGCGTGTGAACCTGTGGTGGAAGAGTTTCAGTCCATGTTGATGAGGACAACTTGATTCTGCTGCTTCCTCACAGAGAGACAACCTGATCAGGCAGATCCCACTGGAACACATCTGTCTTGAAACGGACTCTCCTGCGCTGGGGCTCGACAGGCATGTGAGTTTAGACACTGTAGCCCAGCCGTGTCTCCGCTGCAGATGTGTTGATGTCACTTCCTGTCTCCTTCCTGCCTCCTTCCTGTCTCCCAGGTGAGGAACGAGCCCAGTAACATCGTTCTGTCCTGCCGGTACATCGCTGACATCAAAGGTCTGTCGCCACAAACCGTCCAGCTGCTCACCGCTCAAAACGCACACAGACTTTTCCCCAAAGCTCACAGGTGCTAACAGTTACACACGCACGCACGCACACACACACACACGCACGCACGCACACACACACACACACACACACGTACAGTGCACATGTTGCTGAGATGTACAGTTTGGCCTGAAGGGGGCGCCACGTGAAACTTAAACCAGACAGGATTCAGGCTCAGCTCTGCTCTTGGTGTGTCTGTACAGAACTTTGTCAGGCTCAGCCGGGGTCTGACCTTAATGCTAGCTTTAGCATGCTAACTAACATGTTTAACATAATGTACGATGTTGCTAATGACAGCTATAGTTAGCATGCTATATTAGCATTTTTGTCAATGTACATCAAGGGTTGACAGGAATTTAGTCTCTAGTTTTTGCACGAGTGGAACTTTTGACCTGCTAGTGGCTGCAGTCTGCAGATGAAAAAGCCAAGTGATGTATGATACTGCAGAGTGAAGTGGGAGTGTGTTCAGGTGCCATGTGGATTTGCTGGCTTAGCGTGTGCAGTCTCAGCCAGGCAGCAGCCGTCTCTACACCAGGTGGGATTTATCTGGAAGAGACGAGACGGCACAAAGTGTTGGGGTTCATACAGCAGAGCAACTCAAACCAGCCTGATGAGCAGACATCGTTTCAACATGTGTGTTTTCTACACGACAGCTGGCCGTCACACTGCAGGAGAGCTGCACAGACTGGAATATGGAGGTTTGAGAGTGTCAAGTAAAAGAGCTTGCAGGCTTTATTTGGGGCATTCAGTTGCATGCACGGACTGTATTTAAACAGAAATGTGTTGTGTGATGCATTCAAAGACGCACTGACAGCCAGCTGCCACACAAAGAGCTACGTTCAGTGTCCTCTCACGGTTCTGGTTCCAGATATCTGAAATGTATTATAATGAAGAAGGTAATACGTTGTGCATCACATTTACAGTAAACTACTGTAACCTCAAACATCTCTCGTCTGTGTGTCATTAATAATGAAACGATAAAAATGCTACCATGATGATATAATATCAGGTGTCATGCACCACCTCCCTCCAGGACTCTTTAGAGGTATTAATTCTGGACATATTGTGTGGGTGGCACACAGTAACAAGTAGTCCTGCAGGAACATGTGAGTAAAACCTCCGGACAAGCCTTCTCACAGCTCTCTTCGAAGTGCCTTCTCTCCGGAAGCGTGGCGGGCGGCGGCCCCTCTCTGCAGGCCGCCCTGCGCGGCGGTCCGGCGGTCAGAGCGGTGGCGAGGACCGGGCTGGTCCGCAGGTGGCTCTGGTAGTGTCTCCTCTCGGCCCTCTCCCAGGACTGCCGGGGGTTCATCTCCACCTGACACCACGTGTCCCTCCGCAGGTTCAGCTCCAGGAGAGCCCGCTCTTCAGATCCGGGCATTGGGTTTTTTTATTACCTTTACAGGGTTACCTTTATATTCTGAGCTGTATTTTTCCTGTTAAAGTGTAGTCAGTTTGTGACTGACGTTCCCATGGCAACGGGAAACCTGAAGAAGCGTCAAAGATCTTTTGTGTTTGGAGAGATGAGTTACTCCATCAAGAGTTTAAAGACAGTCTTTTTCGAAAGTTGGAGCTTTGAGATGCTTTAAACTAGTTTTTTTTGGTTGCCAGCTTCTCTTCCTAAAGTTACAAAAAATAAAAATACAAATAAGCCTACAAATTTTATACACAGGTTATTTTAGAACAAACGTTTTCTTGCTGAGAATTGTTTGTCATGTGATGGTGTGTGTGTGTGTGTGTGTGTCAGCTACTGGACAAAATGACAGGATTCACCATCGCACTGTTAATTCTTTATTTGTTTCATCTTGGTACCTGAAAACAGTGACAGAGTGAGAGCTCACCTTCTTCGCCTATCTTTTCTCAGACAGAAGCAACAGGTGAAGTATCTGATCTTCCTGAGACAGATCTGCACACAACAGAGGGATTGGAAGTGCAAAAGGTGCAGGAGAATGACTGACTGGACTCTTAACCATCTACTAAAACCTCACCGGTGAGCCGGGGGGACACCGAGCACCAGAAACCAGGACGTGCAGCTTTAAAGAGCAAATGAAGGGCAACTTAACATCTTGTTTTTGCTGACCTCGGGGGGTTAAACCTCTCACCTGTGTGATGTACCAGTGTGTCGGTACACTGTGACATCACTGTGTTGGGTGTGGTCGCAGGTGTGTGTGTGTGTGTGTGTGTGTGTGTGTGTGGTGCACACGTGGGATCAGACTTGTACCTGCAGCCGAGGAGTCCCGCTGGGTCAAAGGATGATTAGGATTAGAGCAGATAAAGGCCTGAGCATATGGACGGGCTGATTAGAAGACATGGACCAGGCAGCTACAGCACAGGCCTGACAGCAGCCTGGCTGAGTTCAGGGGTCATTGTCTTTTTTAATGGATTTGTTTCATTAATTATTAGATTTCTTTTACATTTGCATTTCAGCATTAAGGTGATCATGTCTTCAAGAACAACAGAGAGGAAACCTGTACAATGCCCGGAAACAGAGATAGTAATAGACTATCGATAACATAGATAACAGTTTAATATTTAACCCCACTCATTAAGATGTAATGTTTGTCTTGTTAATCACAAAGCCTACGTTCATTAATAGTATTGATCCAGTTGTAATTCTTCTTGTTCCTACTGTATTAGTGATGAGCCCAACATGCTGAGTCTCGTGAAGCTTCTTTCACTTCACAAGCTGTTGCATCACAGGATGCCGGCTTCCACATGTCCCCCGGCAACCATTCACATCCAGGCTACTAGATACTAGATACGAGATACACATGCTCAGGCTGCTCTACTATTGGCTCCACGGCATCGGAAGGCTTCGTGTGTCTGCGTCAGCTGAACAAAAGAGAGCGACCCGGAGAGGAAACCAGGGAGACGGCCAGAGACGCTCCGCCGCGCAGCATGCCGCTTCAGGGGGGGCCTCGATGATACCGGGGGGTTATAAAGAGGAGAGCGTGGGACAGCAGGTTCATTTCATCTTGATATCGTCTTC
>JAVQJL010057264.1:0-38368 GCA_036024295.1 Nannoperca obscura
AGAGAGAGAGAGAGAGAGAATTGGTCCATGAGTCAGTGGTATGAATCATTTATTGTCAAATTCCGTCGTCGCACATCAACACTCTCCCTGTGTCCAAAAGAGACAATACATGTTTACATACTACAGGTCGGACAGTAACAAAGTTTGAGGAGTGTTTGTCTGTGTGTGTGTGTGTGTGTGCGTTGTGATACAGCTGTTACATGATCAACACATGCAGTTAGTACTGAACTTGTGTCATGCAGTATGTACAGTCAGTAGTTACAGCTTTGTCCCAATTCAACGTCTGGACTACAGCCGAACCTGCATCCAGCCCTCACCCATCGACACAGAGCAGATTTATGTGGAGACATTTCTGCGGTTCATATGGACGCAGAATAAAGGAAACCTATTTAAATACCCAATTTAGATTAAAAAGGCTGCAAAATATTTCTACCTAAACAATCTGACTCACATTCCTCCAGACACAGTCCTCATGGTAGTTGATATGAATTTGTTATAATGCTGAAAGGCGTTGGCTAAAGTTTTCTATACATTTTGGTTGCTGCTTATCGAGTCATACATCTGAGTTGAGTTCAGCTGAGTGAGCAGATCATTTTGAGTTCATTGCCAAACACGGAAATCTGCTTCAAATGTTAAGTATGAAATTTCCCATATTTTCCATGGGGTTCAAAGGCTGCATCATAACTCCAGCAATCACGTGGAGTCTATGGTATTTAGAGTAGAAAGGAGTGAATGCAGGGCGTTGCTGTGTGGTTTATGTACTGGGACAGAGCTTGGGGTGGAGCCTCAACAGGTTCAGGTTGGCAAAGCAAACCGAGACAGTCAGTGACTGGCAGGTGAGCTGCACTCTATATACAGCATGTACAGATCAGTCCCAGAGTGCAGCAGGGCTACTAGAGCTTCAACCAATCAATGGTGCTTCAACTTCAGCAATAATAATTGTAAGAGCAATAATTTAAAGTGAGAAATCACAACTGACTTCAATAATTCACACACAAAGTAACAACACGAATTTGACCTAATTTTACAATGACATTTTATAAAGTTAACAATTTTAACCCCCTGGATGGGTCAACATTTTAAAAAAAAGTTTAACAATCCCTTTCCTCTCTACAGAGAATCTATGGCTGAAATAAAAAACTAATCATTCAACAGTAACAAAAAATACAGCTGTAAATACACTTCAAGTAGTGAAGCATTATGTATAAATGCAATCTCAGGTCGATGTGTTAAAATATAGATCTTTTATGTTTCTTTTAGCCGGGATCAGGCAATGGAAAAAGGGAAGGGAGACATGCAGAAAACAAACCTTGTAAAATAAATGGAAGAACGTTGGAAAACCACAGCTGTGACATGTATAAAGAAAAACCTGCAAGTACTTAAACGATGTAAGCTCATTTGAAACCTCGTCAGTTTTATGAGTTGAGCTGAACCAGTGGAGTGCTGAAATGAAGACGTTAAAGACATGAAAATCATCTGTGGTAGTGTTCAATGTTTCTGGGCTGTGATTACATGCGGATCCACTTCATCCAAAACTGGAAGTGGGGATGAGTCTAAAAATAAGAGAGGAGTAAAAAAAGAAAAAAGAAAAAACAAAGGAGCAAAAACTGTTCATGTCCAAGTCATAAGTTGACATCTCCTTCTTCTCTCCCCCTCTTTGGCCCTAAATCTACAGTCCCTCTTCTGTACAGTTTGCTTTTCCTCCTTCCTTTCCCCCCTAAGGTGGTGAAAATGATTCACCTTTAACAATCCACAACTAAACCTGCTTCAATACACACACAGGAAAATGATGGCCTAAAATCCGGCTGTGTTACCAAGGTTACGTATATCAACAGTAAAGGAGAGTATCTGAGCTCAAATGAAATTACCTTTAAATTCATAGAGAATGAAGTGCAAACTGGTTATCTTGTAGTGTCAACACATTGTAAGCAGATATGCGGTCTGAGGTTAAACCACAGTTTGGCTTTGGCAGCTATTCTCATATAACAGTATATACACAACAAGCCTCATCACACTGTCCATATTCTTATATCTACTATATATATATATATATATATATATAAAAAATACTCAAACATATATAGATATACAGAATATATAGTCAAAAGAACAAAGAAAGAAAAGCTGTGTTCCATTGCATCAGATGACGGAGTGACACTGAACTCAAATACAGCAACATTCTTGTTCGAGTCAAAACAACAAAAACACAAAAAGAAGCAAAATAAATGCTATGAACATCAGTGCTTGTCCTTATTTTACAGCATGAGCAAAACAAAAAAACACTTTATGTAACAAGTGCTTCCTCTTTGATTAGTATGTCTTGTTTATGTTCTAGAAAGCGCTTTTCTCTCCTTTATGAAAGACAAATAATCCCTCCATCATTATTACTTACAATGCTTCACTCAGAGGGTCAGCTTTCTGCCCCATAACTTCAAGGAGGGGGTTTAAACACTGACAACATTTTTGGCTGGAGAGCGTTGCCACTCTGGCAACTGTTACATTATATGAGACTAAATAGAAACCGTCACAGGCCTAATGCTATACTGAGAACAAAAATAGACTTTTAGCTTGCTTTCTCCATGCAACACAGTAGGTTCAATCACTCTGGATTCATTCTTTTTATATCAAAAATGTTTCTGTACACACACGGGCTGACTATAGTACAAATATACAGATTGCCCCAAACAATGTTTAACAACGTGCACAGCGACAGAAGAGTCTCTGCTTTTGTTTCTCTCTGTTCTGCAGTTTGATCTCACCGATGTTCTCCAGAAAGAACAGTGTCTTGTATTGAAATCTGGCACACTTAAGCTTTATGCGGGCCTGGCTTCCTAACATGGCACAGATCATTATGCACTAATACTGCACTGTTTCTACTGTGGCAAACATCAGCATGCTGCAGCACTGGTCCAGCTGGTTTCTCTTTTGTTTTTGTTGTTTGAGAGCAAAGCTAAGGATATATTCAGGAGCTGTGAGCAGTTTCAAAGTAAAGTTACAGTATAATATAGTCCACAGAATACTATTACATATGTTTTCCAGAGTACAATGTGCCACAAAGCTTTCTGTATATTATATTAGTGTCTGATCAGAACGGCAGCATGCTGGGGGAGATGGGATGAAATTCTTTTGACACCCCTGATGGTTACTTGCATTCCTGAGAACACCAGCCATCATTTCTCCTGTTGAAAATGTAATACCTATGTGAACAGTTCATGTTAATGTGTGTCGCGTTTGATTTCTTGTACTTTTGCAGAGAAAATCTCCTCTGGAGAAAGATGTTTCGAGGTCTTAAGTCTTATTGGCCGATCCGGAGGAGCGCCGCAGCTTCATGGACATGCGGCTCTTGCTAGTCCGAGGTGACATGGGGGACGCCGAGTCGCTCCCGGCCTCCCCAAGAGCCGGACTTTCTCCCCGAAGAATCTCTAGGCAGGAGCCTGAGGAGCAGGAGGGGGAGGGGGGTGGATGGGTTAGGGAGGCAGGGATAAAGGAGAAGAGGGAGGAGGTAAATAAACAGAAGAGGATGAAGGGACAACAAGAAAATTACATCCCATCCCATGATATGCTAATGAGCCAGACTGCACAACAAACACCCAGACATAGACAAACACAGAGACAGACAGGACAACAGACACACAGACACAGACAGGACAACAGACAGCTAGAAAGATAGGAAACATACAAGCTCTATTTTCTCAATTGTTATTCTATACTGGGTTCATTCTAGTTCTCTAAAACACTAGAAATACCAAGATAACTGACACTTTGTTGAAGTCGAATGCTGGAGAAACACAACACAACTAAAAGTCTAAAACGCAGAGCACATGTTGTGTGGTAAGACCTTTCCCCTGAGAGGCCCTCTGAGACTGTATGTGTTATTTAAAGTGATATATATAAACTTGACATCAAATGTTTAACACCTGCCTTTTGCTTAATACATCTGCTGTAGATGCAACACGTGCTTGACAACTATTTGAATACAGTGACAGCACAAAAGGAGCTCAGCTCTCATTGGCTATAGCTGGGCTCTGTCAGTAAATGAGTGGATGAGAAGCTTCATTCCGATCAGAGTTATGAGATACTGTAGAAGTGATCTGACTTTTGAAATAACACACTGCCAGATCGTCTGTCAAAATACTGCCTTTATTTGCCCAAACAGCACTGATTAAAACACTATGGTGTCACATGATCAGGGGATAAGGGGACAAAACAGATCTTTTATTACTGATATGAATCTGACCTTAACTACAAATTAGTCCAGCGCTACATCACTCTATCACAACTTCAGCAGGTGAAGTAAATGCATCTTTATCTTATTACACTTCTTTTAAATGGAAAATTTTCTATAGTGGCTGCTGAGAAAGTAGACTAGAAAAAGTACAACTGTGGCCATTATGTATAAAGATGATATTTAGGTACATCAGGAAGAGGACCTTAACTCAGTCTAACTGATCTATAAAGCATACCATTCACAGCTAGCATGAAGGACCTTCTGCGTCAGACCCTTCCCCTTCACCCTGAGCAGGTTAAAGCTGTCTAGTGGTTTAGGAACCATCACATACATAGCACTATGTTCCTCTAGGGAGGAGAGGAGAGGAGAGGAGAGGAGAGGAGAGGAGAGGAGAGGAGAGGAGAGGAGAGGGGCAGGTAAGTCCCTGGTATTCTCAGTGGTTAGATCAATAATTGACCTCAGTGATGAGGCAAAGCTCAGTCTCACCTCTGCCTGGCCTCAGGATGGTGTGACAGCCAAAGTCAGTGATCTTGACCACCATGCGGTTGTCAACCACACAGTTGGTGGACTTGAGACGACCGTGGACCTCAATGTTGCTGGAGTGGAGATATGACATGCCCTGTAAAAGATATAAAGCAGGACTAGTGAGTACTAGTGAGTAATGAATGCTTGATATGCGTTATATCATCCTTTTGTCCTTGTAATATACTCTAAGTAAAATACACAGAGAAATTGATTTAAAACATATAGTAAACAATAAATCAGACCATGTTGATACTCCAAAACAAAACATTTACATAAATATAAGAAGAAAAAAATCCTGGAATTTATATTGTTTTGCTCATTTGGTCCTTCATAGACAAATAGTTAAATCAGTAGTGTAGGCTATGAAGAAATTACCCCAAATACTTTGGTAACACAAACAATACCTTTGCTATGTCATACATGACTGATATCTTAAACTCCATGTCCATGAAGGTTTCGTCTGGATATGAGATCCTGTCGTTCAAAATGTACTAGGAGGAAAAACAGATAAAGAAGTTCATATTTTATCAATTAGCCTGTTTGTGTGTGTGTGTGTGTGTGTGTGTGTGTGTGTGTGTGTGTGTGTGTGTGTGTGTGTGTGTGATTACGCTACACACTGTTAGTGCTTTTTAAAATGTGCATCCATGACTTATCAAATGAACAGAGAAATCATTGTGCGGAGAAACAAGGCAACTGAGCTCTGTCATCAATAACACATTTGCCTGGACTTTAGTCATGTAACATGTCAACGTTGCACCAGAAGTGGGCAGTATCACATGCACATGAGATTTAACTTTAACTTTATCTTTTAGAGTCAGGTTGACTTTCAAGAAAATCAAGAGTTTCACAGTTGACTCCAGTGCAGCAGGTTAAAAAAGCTTTGAAGTGCATTTAAAGGCAGACATTAAATAAAATACGGATGAAGTCAAAAAGGGAAAGATTAGGAACTAAACAACAATTATTATGACAAAAAGAAAGGTCTCTGCAGATGCATCTCAGTCAGCCAGGTTGTAAAACGCAAAAGGACAAAAAACTATGTAACCGGAAATCACATAGAGAGGTTGTATACCTTCACTGAGGCTGCAAAGTTCTCAAATTTTCTTTGCATGTGCAACACATTACACACAGTTATAAGACTGGGACACATGTTCCAAGTAGGTTCATGATAAAATAGTGAATCTCACAATGTGGATCTGCATAAAGGAATGAATCACTTAATCACATTTAACTGAAATCTGTGAACATATTTTGGAGATCCTAACAAAAACATAACCTCCCTGGAGGTTTGCATATTTCAATGTCTAAAAGCTAAAAATCTCCTATGCAGCGGCGGTATGAGTGATAGTCTGCTCTTACCCTGAGGGAGCCCCTCTGACAGAGCTCAAACACCCCGAACACACCGTACTCAAACTTCACAGTGCCGTAGAACTTGGTCAGGTTGTAGTAATCAATACGCAGCAGCTGAAACATGAAGACATGGATGCGAGGAGGAAGTGACAGGAAGGGTTAAGAAAGGATTGGACAACACACTTTCATTCATTCACAATCTTTTAGATTTATCACTAAGACAAAGCACAAAGTCTTATGTGTTGTCAGGAAGATTCCTTTTTTTATGTGCTAACAAAGCCAGAAATATCTTTCAAGGACGGGGAAATCCTAAATTGACAAAAAGTTAGAATGTGACATTTTCAAACAAGTAAAGCATCATCTATCACCATAGAAGGGTTATGTTGGGAAAGGCTTATGTAAATTTAACAGGAAAGAAAATTGAATGTGGAGCTAAAGGAGGAAAGAAAGATGAAGGTATGTCCACCAAAACTGCAATGTCAGTTTGTGATTCTTCAGGCAATAAACTGTGAAGCACTGCAAAAAACAGACAGAAAGGCTCATTTAAATGTACCCACAGTAAGTGAAAGAGTACAGAGGAGAGTGGACATGACAAAGGAGTCAAATAGCTCTAATGTGAAAACACAGAGGTCTCTTACAGTGTTGAGTTCAATCCTCTGGTCCTCTGTGAAGTCTCCGTCCGCTTGCTTCAACTCTTTCAAGATGACAGGCTGAAGAACACATTTATACACTGAGTGAAAATACTCTCTTTTTGATATTTTTTTACGACTAAATAGTGATCGATTTAAATCTGAGTGTTGGTACCTTCTTGTCATAGCAGCCTCTGTGACGGAAGTATATGCTGTCCTTCCTCATATCTTCATCAATCTGTTACACACACACACACACACTTAACTGATTTCAGTTTACCGTATAGCATTATTAAAAAGAAAGTACTGGACTCCTGCAAAGCCTTGTAGATGCAAGACAAAGGTCTGTGACAAAACATTTTTACATTTAATTTGTGGCCTTATCTCATTTCATGTTTTTACCTCATTTAATTTAATGCAGTCTCATCTCTCATATCATCTCATCACATCATCTTGTCTCATATAGCTGCTTCTTCATCAGCCCTTATAATCTAACATGTGGGAATAGGTGATCGATGAGGCTGTTTACCTTCAGAGAGACCTCCTTCTCATCCAGCGGACCAATCAGATGCGGGTTGATGTGAGACCACTTCTTCTGCATGAGACGCTCTTTCCTGTTCTGCCTGACATTATTCACACACACATACAGTATCCATAAAGAACACATATTTGTGGGATGACTCGTCCAATCACATGACACACTGACCAAATGTGAACCTGGAGGAAGAGGAGATTCTTCTGGTCTTTAAGTTTCCTGAGCTCTATTTAAAATCCCATCTCATAGTCAGCTTTACTGAAGCTAAAATGCTTCATGTTGCACGTCTGCTGTTTACCTGTAGAAGATGAGAGCGATGGCTGTCACCACGACAACACTGAGGCTCAGAACGATCACAATCACATCCTGGATATTTAAGCCTGGAAGCCCACACACAGTAACAAAGTATTTACAGCCTTATCAGGAATCAAGTCCATTAAATCACACTATATTTCTGAATCACATCTTTAGACTTTAATGACATCTTGTGTTCTGTAAGCTTCTCAACCTTGTGTCAGGGACTCGACCTGGAGTCGCTTGACATCTTAAACACTCACACAAACAAAAACTAATGCTGTGAGGTCATAAGACAATTGGGACCTAAAGTTAGAGTCACAGAGCAGAGAGAGATACTTTGCTGTATGGTGTTAACAGTCTTAAGGCTACAGTAAAGCACCACATCACCGTCCACACATCCTCAACACCATCAGTGTGCATTACCATTTGAATTTTCTGGCACATCACGAGGCAGGTGACCCCCTCTCCAGGGCAGGGCGGGGTTAGTGTCCATCACTATGGTTTCATTTTGTGATGTATCAAACACTAACAGGGTTTCGTACTGGAGAGAGACAGAGGAAAAGCATTAAAACAAATGTTCACATTGACCGTGCTAGCTGCTGAGTGGACAGTAGACTCACCTTGCCAGTGACAGCTGATGTGTAAAGCATAGAGAAGTTAACATCTCTGTCACCGTACTCATCAAGCACATAGTGTCCTCCCATACCTGCTGGACGCAAGCACACACAAAAACACACTGTGAACTAATGTTCATTTCCTGGAAATGTAATAATTGCAGTGTAATTGCATTTAAATTAGATGAGCTACAAAATGTTTATTGCGGAATGAGTCAAAATACCTGCAAACACCTTTACAATTTAAACTATAAATATTACAATTTTCATGACCAGTAACGTAAAGCTGCAATTATTTTGACAACGTTGCCCTCTGTCTTGTGCTCAGATGTGTTTTTCTGCTGCAGTTAAACAGGTCATTGCTCTAACTTGTAACATGTGTGTTGGAGTATAAAGGTTTTACTAAGCAGTCTGACTGATCCATCACTACAGAGACTGTGCCCTCCTGACCTATAACACCTGATGATGTCTGGGTTTGCTTAATGTTGATTAAACTTCTTTTGCACCTGCACTGTAACTCTGCCTCCCATTATGTTGCTAACCTTGAGATGTCACTGATCATACGCACCGTCAAAGGAGGAGTTTCCAAACGGGTTGTAACTCAGAGGCACGTCATAGGAATCCTTTGTGCGTCGCTGACTGATCTTCCACTCTCTGAGCACTTTGCCAAACAGCAGAGCCCCATCATGATACCCAGCCACATAGTGATTTATCTGCCCATTAGATAGAATGATAGACAAAGGGAGTCAAAGAGTTATGCCAGACCTGTTTCCCTACACAGTCTTGTTTTTGGTGTTTAAGTTGCTGCTCACCGTGTTGTTGTATGTTGAGTTTGATTCATAGTCATAGTTCCTCTGCGGCAAAGTAATAACTAGTACGTCCTTCATAAACTCACTGGATGTTGTGTTGGCATAATACTCAGGGCTGCAGGAAGGTAAAGGGTGTTACTTCTACACACTCAAAATGTCACATCTCAGGTTTTACAGTATACTTAAATGACTTATGAAGATTCATTGTCACACTGTTTGGACAAAATAGTAATCATACACAGGCTTACTTGTAAATATCGAGGAGAATGAACATGATGTCCTCATGAATCTCGCCTACCTTCCCCTTTATTGAAACAATGTCATCAGGGTTCCCACATAGGATGAAAACTGAAATAAATGAATCAGATTCACTATAACAGGAAAGAAAATGTCTTTTCAAGTACTGGTTACAGTATTTTAGTGATACTATATACATCATAGGTCTGGCACACATTGACTTTCCATGCTGGAGCTAGCATGTAGGCTGCTGTTTATTAAAAACACCAGCAACAAACTCATTTTAAAGTGAATCTCTGCATATTTCACTATAAAAAGTAAACAAGTGATGACCAACTTGCTCTACCATGATAGGGAATGTGTCATTCTATCAGCCAAACTGAGCTATTGTCAAACAAAACAACAGAAGTTGGCAGAACAAGACTAAGAGTCTACCGGCATGCTAGCAGCTCTGTGAGGCTGTACTTTGGTACTTTGTGCTAAATGCTAACATCATCAAACTCAGTTTTGACCTGATGATGGAGCTGGTTAAAAAGCTTAACCTAAAATTATTCCGCGAGTGGGACATTTCTGTCTGTACCAAATGTATAGTGGTACTAAAGAGTCAGGGGACAACCAAAGTCAGTAGGATTCATCCTTTGGGAACCATGAATGCCTGTACAAAATTTGACTGCAAACCATTCAGTAGCTGTTGAGATATTTCAGTCTGGGTGGACCGATGAACACACCAACAGACCGATTGCCATTCCTAGAGCCATGCCACTAACAGGATTAAAAACTGTTCATTTTAAGTACTTCAATACTGCTTTCAAAATATGGTACATCCTGTTTTTGCACAAAACCCCTTCGTATTTTACATTCTGACATTGTTTCCTGTTTGCTCCATGTGCGCTTACGTTGTGGTGTCGATATTAGTTGATGTTTTCCAGGTCAACCTAGTCATTTGGTTGGTCAAGCTTTGTTGGAGTGAGATGTAGCTCAAACACACTAAAAAGTACCCACTGTTGCTCTGTCTTTTCTCAGAGGTAATGGCGTTCTTCAGCTCATCCTCCCCACGCAGCATCTCTCTGTGTGTGCTTGTGGCAAAGCTGGCAGAGGGTGCTTCCAATGCGTTGATGTACCTGTGGCAAAAGCAAGAAGATAAAAAAAAAGTGGTACATGCCGGAGCACTGAATGAAACTAAAGATGTCACTTGGGAGAACTGCAGCCTGTGTGGTCTCACCAGAAGCAGTCCTCAGTTGCGTTGCTGGACTTCTTGTAGACATAGACCTGCTCCCAAGCACTCTTAAATGACAAGACTTTTTTCATAAAGTTGAGGAATAAGTCTGAGATCTTGCGTGCTGGAGGCAGAATTCGGGTCAGTTTGGGTTTATAGTCACACGAGAGGCCGAAGCTCCCAGCAGAGATGACGGGAATGCTCAGGCTCAGGCCAATTTCATCACTGAGGCAGAAAACAGGGGGTGAAAAGTCTTAAGTCTGTCAGTTGTTTAGTGGTATACAATTATAGAGAAACAGAGTCATACTCACTCCACTAACTGGAAGGTGGCATAAGTGCAGGAAGGCCCCAACATGACACATCCAACTTCACCGTTATTCTGCCGAAAGACACAGTACCTGTAGTTATTCGGTCATCACAGAGGCCACTGAACTCACAGTATTATCACTGCCAGGGTTCAGATAGCATACTTAAAGAGGAAACTGCTTTTTTATAATAATATGTTATCACTGGTCTGTGATTTTAGTGCCTTTATGTAGTCATGTCATGATTAAGTGCTGCAGTTAATCTTTTCCTTTAACCTCTTGTCTAGTTCTTCTTCGGTTTGTGTTTTTCTACATTAACCAGAAAGCATTTTGAACCCTGTAAACCTGAACCTCTGTACCAGAGCTACAATAGGAGCAATATCTGAGTTTGTACCCACTAGAAACTCATACAGCATCCAGTGGCTGCATTACATTTTGGTCTATTCAGCGTGCTATACCAGGTTGGTACTGTTGAGCACAACAAGTACTTGGGTACTTGTAAGGGTGTCCACATGAACAACAGACTGCACTGCAGGACCAACACTGACGTTGTGTACAAGAATGGAATGCGCAGACTCTATTTTCTGAGGAAGCTCAGAAGCTTTTAATGTATGCAACAAGATGCTGGAGATCTTCTAAACGTTTGTGGTCGTGAGTGCCATGTACTGTGCTGTGGTCTGCTGGGGGAGCAGCATCAGTGCCACAGATGCCAACAGGATCAATAAACTCATTCCCAAGGCTGGGACTATCATTGGTGAAAACCTGGAGGTGTTTGAGTCGGTGAGGAGCAGGAGGTCACTGAACAAACTGCTCTCCATCATGGACGATCCGTCCCACCCCCAACATGACACACTTTAGATACAGCAGAGCTCGTTTCCCAACAGACTCATTCAGCTGCGCTGTCATAAAGATCGTTTTAGGAACCTACCGTTTACCATAACTCTGCACAACAGCTCACCTCTGTGTGACAGGTGAACACACTGTTACACAATCATCTCTACATACTGTTTATGTTATATATATATATATATATATTATTCACTGTCATTGTTGCACACCTTATTGCTCTTTTCTTATTTTCTTTTATTTCCTCTTATTATTATTACTATATTCACAGTCTTGTTCAGTAGATGTGCAATTCGCTCTTAATTTTATTTGCTATTTTGTGTTTTTATTGATTTTCTGCAGATTTGCAATTGTGCTTTTACTTTATGGCTATTCTTATTGTATTGTTGATTTGCTGCTGATGTAACAAAACAATTTCCCTCATAGGATCAAAAAAGTACATGTATCTACATATCTATCTATTGGTGGAGACATTTGCATTCCACTACAACAATGGCAACTGTGCTATTGTTGGTGCAAAATGGTGTGTTTGCAGGAAGGCGATTGATCACTGACTGTGATGTACTGAGAGCAAAAATGTACTTTTACGGTTCAAGGTTCAGATACTCAACATTTACCTTCCTATCCACCTATGTAACTGTCCATGAAATAGTTTAACTCCTGCATCTTTTCTAATTTTACATTAAGCCATGACAAATGTGTTGTACTAAATTGAATGGATAATAAACCATAAAACTACAAAAAAGGAACTTGCTTTTACTGTACACTGAGCCACAACATTTTATCACTTGGATAAACTCTCTTGCAACATCTCATCTTTTTGACTACACTCACATGCAACATCTTGAGTATTGCCACTCCCTCACAGGTGCTGCTCCCACAGCCCTGCCGGTTGTACATGGTGGTGTTGAAGCCGTTGTAGTTGACCGTCAAAGTGAAGTTCCAATCTTGAGTCATGGAAAGAAGATAATAGTTATTAATATTAAAAACTGACTTATTAATCTCTTTAAGCTGTTAAAATTAGATTAGACTGACTTTCTTGCCCACTGGTGGAAATGTAGCCTTTGATTTCTTCCAGAGATCATTTTAAAAATTGCATTTAATCCATCAGCAAAAAAGAAATACTGAATATTACAAAGAGTTTCACATGGTAATAAGACAACTAGCCTCTGAAAAAAGTATGGCAGTTTAAATAATAAGACATTTGAACTGTTTCCAAATAATACACTGTCAAAGCGTTAAGTCATATGTATGTTGGGTTGACAGTCAACACTTTCGTATATCAAAAAAAAGATTTAAAACATTTGAGAAAAAGCAGTTCATGCCAGCAGTTTTTTGTTGTATTGTACATATATAATAGTTGCATTTGGACACATCAATGACTGGATTCTGCCAATAACAAAACAAACCCTTTAAAGGAATACTCTCTGTACTAAAATATACTCATTAGACAAGTACACTGTATGGGATCCTTTTATGTGTATCAAATATTTTTGCTCCATGAAGAATGAAATCACTACATATTCAGTAAGGTTCAAACAACAACGTGTCCACATTACTGTCAAGTACTGACCATGGCACTGAATGCATGGTCAGAGTCTTTTTTACCTCCTTTTAATCAAAACGTTCTTGATTTGAATCTAATTCTTTCCAATTTAATACATTTTTATTCAGTGTGAAATTTCCTTCTTGGCCTCAAAAACTCTGGTTTCTTTCATTTAGCCAAAGTTCCTGCATGGCTGCTTGTACTAACCCAACATTTGTGGTTTAACAAATAAGTTCAAGTTTTGTTTCTTTTGTTAAATGAAAAAAGGATCATATCGATAACGAGCCCCATGGCCCTGCCAGGCCCCCATATTCAAAATATTCTAGAAACCCACCCAGCACATTGGCTACCTGTGTTTAAAGTGTGGATACAATTGGGAATTTCACTGTGAAGATTTTGTGATTGCATTTAAAAAGGCTATATTTATCGGTAAAAACCTTCATCTAGCAAAGTAGAAAAAGTTAAAATGAGAAAATCTCAAGTCTAAAAGTGATCTCATCCACCAAAAACAAGTTTAAAATATCTTGGGGCTGATTTTGATATTGATTACATTTTAATTCTTTATTATTATTTTAAATAATTTACACAATACTTACTCAAACAGGACGCAGAGAAACTTGTTCATACAACAGTAACCAGCCATCTTGCCTCTGTATTTAAATGGTTTTCTCGGAGCTGCTATTACTTAACTTTTAGCTATTTGAAACACCTCTGCTGTGCAGCCATACCACTTGCCTAATAACATTTACTTTACCTTCATCTGACAGCCAGGATTCATTCTTCAGTTCTGATTTGTTGTTTTAAATGGTCTTAGTTTGAATCTTTCTGAACGATTTGTTTATTTTTTGCTGCTGTAAAGAAATATGTTTGTAGGTTGTATCAAATTATTATTATCTTTGAGGTCCATTCTTGGATCCATACCATTGTTAATGTTCTCCTGTCTGTCCTTTTCAACGGCTTGTTCCACAGCCTCCCGCACTAACTCGTACGTGTCGTCCTCCTGCAGCACGACATTCATGATGTATTTATGGTTCAATGACAAACAGTCATCCAGCATCTTGTTGGCAGCCGCCGCCATTATCAACACTCCCAGCAAAGGTAAACTGTGCGAGCTGTACATCTTGATCCTTGAGATTTTCCTCTTTCTCTCAGAAGTTTGTGTCTGTTCCACAATTTCTACATGTCAAAAAAAAAACATTTGCACAACTCTGTTCAGATTAAAAGAAGGCTGATGGCAGGATCCTGGTCAGATCCTCTTAATTGATGACATAAATACAAAAACAGAAGTGAAGAGGGCTCTTTGGTGACTAAGCAGAAGTCACGCTGTGTCTCGATTCACTGTCCAGCATCCAGATAAGAGCCAAAAATACACTTTGTGTTCGAGATCCTGCACCAAAACACTTTAGTAAATACAAGAAGAAAAATGTGGACTGAAGAATCGCCGTCTTAACACTAGTTGTTGCCTGCCTGAGATCAATAATCCTCCACCTTGGTACGGGTTGCTCTGCCTGTCCTCCATACGTTAATGAACAACTGTCAAGTGACTGCTCCAGTCAGAGGGAGGGCAGGTCAGCAGAGACTCCCACACTTCAGCAGGACTGACGTCTTGCTTAGAAACCTGCTGAGATCATAATTCATCCTGTTGGTAAGTGTGAAGTTTAGGCCTGCCTCCACATTACACCTCCTGTCTGAATATCACTAAAGATTATTCCATAATCTCCATTTCTGTAGTGACCAGGTTTGTCCTTAAGTAAGTTCATTTGACAATAGCTGTTTAATTGTAATAACTAACGAATAAACTAATAATATGTAATAGTATGTTCTGAAGACTTTTTGTTAAAAGCAGAGGCGGGGGGGAAGGCTTGCATAGTGAGAGGGGCAACGGTCACAGGATGCCATAAAAGTGAAGGCTTGTGTGGAGCTGATAAATATTGTCTGCTATAAAAGCAGGGTGAATTAAGCCAATAAACGTCTTGGCCAAACTGCTCATAAACCAGTGTCAACTCAAACTCACTTTGAGACAACCAGCTTTAATCCTTACAAAACAACGCAAAACCAAATCAAAAGTGGAGACTACAAACAGAAACAATTATTCGTACTTGTTTGGGTGTTAGAGAGCCACGAACATTGCTTTAGGTTACTCAGGTTACCCTCAAGTTAAAATAGTCTGTATTCTAAAACCAAGTCTTAAACACATCATTAGTGTGTTTATATGCATGCTAATAATGTCATTATAACCTGATAAAGTCAGTATTCCAATTATCACAATTGTCATATAAACATCAAGTTTATTACAGCAACGTTAAGGTCAAAATCAAATAATATTCTGATTAACAGAATTCTATATTTTTATTATTATCAACAAATCTCCTGAAAAGACCAAAAGCCAACAATGAACTGATACTGACAAGTGTGTCTGTGGAGCCAAAGCCTGATGTAGCTTATTCCTCTGTGCTGTTGATCTTATTGTTATTCAAAATCAGCGTTTGGAAATAGTCCAACAACAAATGTAGTCTTTATTCCTGTTTGAGAAATGTTAAAAACCACAATGTCCAGCTGTTTTAGGAACAATTTAGATTTTGTTTGCAATTAAATGTTACACTCACAAGCATCTTGTTGCCGTGCCGAAGTGGCAGCATGGCTCTGTGGATGTCTGGCGGTCTGTCGGTCTGTCCACCACCTGAAATATCTATTGAATGGCTTTCCATAAACTTTTTGTTCAGACATTCCACTGCATCAATTGAATCACTTTGGTGATCCCAAACCTTTGATCCAGTGGAATCATCCGGTCAATGTGTCCAACGCTAACATGCTAAATTAAAATGGTGAACATGGTGAATATTATACCTGCTTAACATCAGCATGTTAGCATTGTCATTGTGAGCATGTTAGCAAGTTGAAGTTATCATTTAGCTATAGGCACTGCTGTGCCAAACTACAGCCTCACGGAGCCGTGAGTAAACTTTTCATTACATGTCCAGTAAGAACTGGCTTAATATTAACTATCAATTAATCGATAAATCTATAGTAACATTTACTATAATGTTAAGATAAAGAAAAGAAGCAATTGTTTGCATTTGAGAAGCTTAAAAAAGAGAATGTTGATGATTTTTCCTTTATTTTTCTGTTGATTGACTAATCGCTGCAAGTCTTCCACAACATTTTCTCATATGACAGCTGCAACCTTAAGTTGCATTAAGGTACATTCATCAATGTGGGGGAAAAAGTCCTTCACATTCCTTCTCTTATGTTTTGGCACAAACTAGATGTTACCTGCTCATCACTAAACAGGTAATCCATCTAAACCAATAATCAAACAAATTGCACGTCATGGAATCTCATATTTTTGGTGGAATAATTTTTTACTACACACAATGTTAACACTTTAATCGAAATATTACCTTATTTTGTTTTTTATAATAACTTGTTAAATGTGTTTGCAGTATCTTTTACAGTATTTCTATATTTTGATATGTTAATTCATTATCAATCCATCCTCTTCACACATCTTAAAATAAATACAATTAAAAATTGAATTGAATCTTCTATAAACACACTGTGGTCATATTTCCAGCCCTAAATCTTACTCTTGTTAGACTTTTATCACTCCATGATTGAAATGTTCTCTTCACACTGTTTTATGCCTTTTGCTTCTCTGCTGATAATAGGAGTTGTAGTTTATCGTTCATATAAAAGCCATTTACAGGTCAAATGAATTTAAATTATCTTCATAGAATGGCACTTGTGTTTCAGAAAAGATTCTCCAAAAGCCCTGCTGCGCACATGGAGAGTAACATCACAATCAGGTGTGCTATTTCATTTCCTTCAATATTTACACCAAATCCCACTAGTTTATTATGCTGTGTGATTCTACCACACACACAAAAAAAATATTTGGGCTGATGCTCAACATTTCCCACCACAACTTCTGTCTTTCCAGCACAGTACATCATTACTCAGCTTCCTTACAGGATCGTAAACATCTTAAACAAACACACACATATGACGTTGCAATAGCATGGTTACACAGCACACAGCCATTTAGTCCCATTACAGTTTTTATCGGATAGAGGACAGAGTATTGTGTTAAAAGGAACAGCTTTGTTTTATTGTCTCATTATGGCTTTTATTAGCAACCGAATGCTGTTATAAAAGTGGCTGTTATTGTTAGTCTGTGAAAATGGGTCCAACTGAGCACTTTCCCTGCCTCATGAAGGTCGATAAGAGGGCTGTTTTAATGGTGGCCTTCAATTCACCTCCCAAAGCACCCAATATACCCAACATATGCAGGTGGGTCACGCACACACACACATATATGAAAGCATAACCTCAAATTATAGAGAGAATATCTTGTCTGATGTAGATTTTTTAAATACAAACTCAGGTAACTATTGTTCAAACCCAGAGAACTGCAGTACGACATATGCCGGGTTGAATTACAGAGAAAAGTATATAAAATGGCGTGGAAGAATTTTTGTTTACCATAAAACAATGTCGTTTTGAATCACTCATTATACATGTGATACAGCTACAGATAGAAAATATGTGTTATTGTCAACAGAATCGTTCAAATTATTCTGATGGTTTAAGATTTTCCTTTGTGAGTGTCTGTACAGACAAAGTCAGCAATTTCCATTTATTGCACTCAGGGGCTTTAAGTGTTTTAATGATGTTTACATTCACAGTATGGAGAAAAAACAGGTCTGTTGATCCACTTCAGTATCAGGATGTGATGGTGTGTGTTACGTAATCTGGCCAAAAATAGTTCTCACCAAGCGATTTGTGGACAAGAACAAAAAAGTAGGAAGAAAAGCCGGTCTTATCCCTTGAGTAAAGGTTAAAGCTAAATGGGGATTGAGGTCAAAGTCAGATAAAGAGGCATGTTCACAATTTCCGAAGCTAATGATTGGTATGTTTATGATTAGTCAATAATTGCCCTTTTCTGCCTTCCTCATACAATTTAACCATATCAATTGGCTACCTAATAAATCAATCAGGTACATAAATAACTGACTGACCCTGATGACATCAAATTGTTTTGCTTTCACCACACTGAAGGGAACTTTGAAACTCACCCTTGTCAGCGTGGTCAAAACACACAGAGGTACCCTACAAATATATACTGTGTGTCTGTAGACTAAAAGGAGTCATGCTGCTTTGTGTTCTGGTATAATCACTTATTTTAAACCTCAAGTTCATGCAGTGGTGATTTACGATTGCTGTGAAATGATAAAACACAAAAGTGATTTATGGTGCCAGTGTTATGCCTGTCACCTGTTGCGAAACTGCCCTACTCATAGACTCCTACAAACATATCACATATATTCAGAGATTATTCACAGTGTCCAATAATTTAATCCGATGTTTAGTTTAGTTTTATTCACATTATGTGAGGAAGGACGTCAAATCACAACTATAATCAACAACAAAATGTCAAAGATAACACGATAAAGTCATAGACGTTAAAGTCAGCAAAGATGCAAGGGTCGAGGTGAGTTGGGAACAAACAAACCAGCACACAATTCATACTTATCATCAATCAAGTCAATCCAAAACATCCAAATACCACATTTTGAAAATATTATGTGTACATTTTAACTCGGATGGTAAGCTTACTCTACTGCATTTATCTGATAGCTGGAGTTACTTTTCAGCTTCATATTTCAAAAACAAAATATTGGCTAAGTTTAATGTATTTTATTTAATAAACCAGTGGGACCCAATTATTTTCACTTGTGACACCTTAGAAAAAAGCAGTGTTTGTATGTTTCACAAATCCATGAGTTCACCAAAGAGTGATTTAAACTTCTCACATGATTTTTTGATAATAATAATTGTCCAAGGCTAAAAGAGGTAAAGTTTCAATAGAAATTCACAAAACGACTGTTTTGTCTGTATTTGCTCATTGAGTTCTGAGTTTTGTGATTTTAATGCATGTACCTATTGATGAGTTTGTGTTTTGTATCTGTTGAGTTTTATGTATTTTAAAGGCCCATCTAGGGATGGGCATTGCAAATTAGCTTAGCTATAAATGCTGTGGTGTGTGGCATTGTCCCTATACAAATAAATGTTCAATAAATCTATCAACAAATGTAAAATTTGAGTTTCTCTACATACCATCTCTGTCTGCCAGTATGCCCTCTTGTGGATGTGTTTGAGATGAGATGCTGCAGAGAAGATGTTCGTGAAACTCAATATTATGCAGTTTGCACATGCAGTGACCTTCTGAGTGTTGTCGACGGCATTAAGACCATAAGGTTTTATACATTTTAAGTCAAAATGTGATACTCATGTTCCTGCAATGTGAATTAATTAATTAATTAATCAATCAATGCTTTTGTAAGTTCCATCCACCAAAAAGGTGCCAATGTTACATTGATTCATATGATACTATCAGTATTTCAATTAAGAGAAAGAGTTGCTCCTGTTGTTTCTTTAATCTAGATTCATTATATATAAAATTCAAGCTGTTGTTTAACTCACTCAACCATCTAATCTCATGTAATATAATATAATCTACCTAATCTAATATACCACATCTATTCTAATCGTATCTAACTAATCTACTGGAATCTAATCTTTATAATTTCACATAATATAACATAATCCAATCTAATCCAATGCCATCTAATCTACATAATATTAAATGCAATATATAAAATAATTAAATCAAATATCAAACTTACAGCATCTCCTAATGCAGTCCTCAACACAAGATAAGTGCAGATCTGGTTGCTAAAATTTGTTTTTAAAGGTTCCTTAATTTAGTCCCATTAATTTTCCCTCTGGCATCTCTTGTCTCAGCAGAGGGAGCAGATGGGTGATGCAGGAAGTAAAATACGTTAGGGGTGAACAACTTTACTCCTGACTTGTTAAGGCATCTGCACAAAAAAGGTGCCTGCTGTACCAGAAAAAAGTTAAAATTGTCAATAAAGTGCACTGAATCAAGGGTAGATGCAGTTGGCAGCCAGGTGTTCAGAGCCAATAATCTGCCGAATCTCTCAACTCCTATTGACTGGCGGTAGAGGGCCACTGATAAACACTTCAGTATTCAAGGAACTGAGTGTGTTCAATAGGTCGGTCAAGTCTTGTTCCAGGATCTCTGATTGCTGCTTTACAATCAAAGGCCCAGTCGTTTGCTTCGTGTGATCTGAGCCTGAAGAGGTCTTAACAGGTTATAAAATACCCTTTCAAAAGGAAACCATAAAAACTAATTAGAGCTCTGATTGGTGTAAAATAACTATATCTGTTTGCTCAGTAGGCTACAGCATTGTCTTTGAAAACTTTCTTTAAATATTTAGTGTGTTGTGAAATGTGTTTCTGATCATTTCCAAGTATCTCAAACATATTGGAGGCCGCACAGGATCTATTTAGTGAAGCAACACTCTCCACAACATGAAAGATGTTTCACAAATTACAAAATCTCTGTAACTGTTGTATCTAACACAGCAGGATGGAGGAGCGCAACAATGATTCTGACTGCGAATTTCTTACATAATGTTGTACAAACAATATTATTTACCTTATTTTCACTTTTGCACTTATACTCTTATGCATGTTTATTATTCATTAGTATGCAGTCCCCTGCTGTAATATAGTTTCTTTTCATTGATAAGTAAACTAAGAAACACTGTTTTTAATTTAGCGCACATCCCGTTTCTGTTCCGCATCCATCACTTTCACTCCGTCTCCACTTGTAGGTACAATGTCAGCTGTTGACTGGCACGTAGACATCTCTGCCACGCCCACCTGATGACGCCACAGCCCAATCCCCGGTAGCGATTGGCTGCCGGGTGAGATCGGGGTTGCAAAAGAAACACGTTCTGCAGCTCGCAGTGTTTGTGTGTCGGACGGGTTTCACTCAGCCGAGCTGAACCGAGCCGAGCTGAGACAGCAGCACTGCACACAGAAGAAATAAAGTACCTTGTGTAAAACATCGAAGTCCATTTTATTCATTTTTATATTTCACCTACGGCTGAACGCCCCGCTTCGCTTGACCCTCGTGTGAATGTATATTTCCTTGCACAAGAGTGGACCTGTGACGCCTGCAATCGAAAAACTCAAAGAGAAAAAATAAGAAATGGACAAATCAGACGGCTTCTCTTCGGACCGAAACGTCCTCTGCCTGTTCGACGTGGACGGCACCTTGACACCACCTCGAGAGGTGAGCTCGCACCCAGTCGATCAACACAGCATGACCGCGTTCGGTTATTGATTATTGCAAGCTTTCAAAGCAGCTGCTCCCTTCTTGTCTGCAGCTCTCGCCTTCATAATTAGCCTCCGTGTTATTTTCAGACATTATGTGAGAGCACACTGTGTCCTCTTGACCTTTTATATTTTGCGGCTCTTTGCTTGCCTCTTGCACAAACACCAGTGTTGCCTCACTACTATTTACCCTACTGTGACACATGCAGGGCTCTGTGTGGTCCGCTAATGCATAGGTCATGTCACGTGGGTTTTCATTTGTGCTTTTTTTAAATAAATTGATATACTCTAAATTCTCAGGAGGAAAATTAAAATAAATGCCATGTTTCTGAACCTAACTTTTGGGTGGAGCCATGTAGACATTTGTGTAAGGCTTAAGAAGGAAATAGTCGCTTTTATTTTTTTTCTTCCTTCCTTCCTTCCTTTTCATTGGGTTCGCATGCTTGGGTTCATCTGGGGTAACTGGTTTGTGTGTGTGTATGTGTGCAGAGCATGCCAGCGCCCTGATATTACACAATAGTCTCCCGTGTGTGCAGCTCAGACATTCTTCCACATGTTATACCAAATTATAATCCCTCAAAGGCATGTTCCGCAGCCACGTCCATTGTTCTCTGTTCTTTCTATGTAATGATGCTTTAATAACACAAATGATGATATATACACCAATCAGCCATAATTATGACCACTGACAGGTGAAGTGAAGAAGATTGATTGAACATACAATTGTGCCTGTCAGTGGGTGGGATATATTTGCCTATAGTTGCTTACCTGGAGATGGAAACTATGCACTATGTGAAGAAGGCAAACCGTCACAGGCAGAGTGATGCTTTATGCAATGCTGGGAAACCTTGGGTCCTGTGAACGTTACTTTGACACGTACCACCTACCTAAACATTGTTGCAGACCAAGTACACCCCTTTATAGAAAAGTTATTCTCTAAGGGCAGCGGCCTCTTTGAGCAGGATAATGCTCCCTGTGTGTGTGTGTGTGTGTGTGTGTGAGGGAGCTATACCAGTCAACACAAAGTGATATCATGCAGTTAATTTCCCTGTAATCTGCAGAAAATCGACCCACAGCTGGATGAGTTCTTCCAGACTCTGCGGAGGAAAGTGAAGATCGGCATCGTGGGAGGGTCGGACTACTCCAAGATAGCAGAGCAGCTCGGCGAGGGCGATGATGGTGAGCAGGCCACTTCCGGTGTTAACCACAGACGGTTTATGCTCATTCGCATCATTCACCCAGCTGGATCACACTGCGTGACCTGACACATTTTTATTGTGATTTCTGCTTAATTGGACACCAGTCCACAGAGAGTGGACCAAAGAGGATGGTCCTTGGGACTAATTTAGGATTTAGTTCATGAGTGACTCTGAAACTTCATCATGCAGCTTAATATTGAGAAAAACAACATCCTTCTAACACCATTAGAAATCCACCATAAAAGGTTCATAACACAGTTGTTGGTTCAGCCTGACTAATTCAGAGACTTATTCAGGGTGTCCCATGATGACTAAAAGCTCATCATCTATGTCTCAATATGATTACGAAACAGCACGTTTCGAAAAAGCACAGTTCCAAAAGTGAACATACTAACCTGAGACCACTGACATCAGAACTCAAGTGACGACTCCAGTGGTTCGGTTTAGTCCACTTTATTAACCTGTGGCTTTATTAATTGGCCCTCTGCTCTCACTGCAGTGCCAACAGCCCTGCAGCTGAGTTAACAGGCTGAAAATATTAGGCCACAACTGGAATGGAGATGTATTGTGCCAAGAGGAAGGCACATGCTTTCATAACCATGCCAAGTGTGCTAAAGGTGAATCTTTTCATACTTCATGATGCACACAGTAGCAGTTGATGGATGATGTAATAACCAGTACAAAAATAAATAAAATATAATTCCAAATGAGTTGAAAATGTAATAAATAGCTGTTCATGTTGTTATAACATGACATTATTATGCTTTTTGTAATTGATGGTGAAAAAAGTTGACATCAGTTAAAAATGTTTTATGAACTAAATAATCCTATGATAGTTTATTTCATTAACAGGTTTTATTACGTTTTTTAACCCAGTTAGAGGAACATTTTATTGTTATTTTTGAAGTTATAACACAATCCAGCTGTTTTATCTGTATTATGAGCTTCTACATTGCCTTCATTGTTTTTATTATGCAGGTGACCGTTGTGTTGTTAAAGTGATCAAATCAGGCAAAGTTACAGACCTTTCCTAGCGAGAGTTGTTGGTGGAGAACGCACAGGCCGAAGTGAGTGGGAAGGTCAGATAGATTAAACTTGACTTTGGCAGGTAGTGTTACACACACTGTAATCTGCTACCAGGTAAATATAGCAGGCTGTTCTGTTCTTCCGTATTCAGGCCATAGTGGGAGAGCCACTGTTGATTTAGTTGAGTTCCTTGGTTGTAAAACACCAGGCGAGCGCATTTATCCTCATGTAATCTGTGTCCTCTCTTGCAGTGATACACAAGTTTGATTATGTGTTTGCTGAGAACGGGACGGTGCAGTACAAAGATGGGAAACTGTTCTCCAAACATGTGAGTGAACATACAGAGCCACGTTTGTCATGTTCTGTCACAATGTCTGCTTGTACGCAACACATTATCTGTCCTGAGAACAATACATGGCTCTGCATGTATGTGCTGCACACACACGCGTCACACATTCCTTTTATAAGGCAGATGAACCTAGAACCTAGAGCAGCATATTATACGATGTCTTTATGTTGTAAAATATATTCTTTGTATTACATGTGATGGGAAAAAAAGACAAAAGAGATCATTCTGTAGCCAAAACCTGGTTATGTTTCGTAGACAACAATTGGAGAGTGGGTGGTGAGAAAAACAGCAAACAGTATTTTATTTCAGACTACATTAAAGAAAAAATTTCCTACAAATGAAGTCTGTTGTTTTGCAAAATGTGTGAAAAGGAAGTAAGAAGATAAACATCTGCTAATGACTATGGACCTACCTAGGTGACATTTATCACTTGAATTAAACTGTGCCAAAAAAGCATCTTAAACAATGGGACAGGAGCAGAGTCTTTTTGTCAATTTGTTTATTATTGAAGTGAATTTTCGTCCCGTCAGGCCATTCAGAACCAGATCGGGGAGGAGCTGCTGCAGGACCTGATCAACTTCTGCCTCAGCTACATGGGGCTCATCAAGCTGCCAAAGAAAAGGTGACACTTTGACCAAACTCGCTAGACAATTTGGCCCCTAGTTCCTTAAACCCCCAAGGACACACAGACACCTTTGACCTGCATTCCTGGGGTGCAGGAATGCTAATTGTCTTTTTCCATTCAGCACCGACTTGTTGAAGCAGGACAAATGTGCCTCTCTGTGTCGGAATAAAAGCTAAAAACACATTTGTGTTTCCCTCTCTCCTTCCTTCCTCCTTTTTGACCTACATGCTTGCACACTGATAGAGAACCATCCCCCCACTCTACTCATTACTGTAGCACAATATAGGTGTAAGCTATAGTGGTACGCTACTGCTCACATTGACCCTGATAAATATCTATGTGGGTCGTAACTTGTTGGTTAATTTAAATATTATTGCCTTGAAAAATAAAAGCATTTTAATTTTGCAGAAAGCCTACAGTGTGCCTTGGATCGTTTTTGTCGGAGACTTGCACTTTACATTTTTTATTGAATTCATATTCCACCCAAATATTGAGCACATCACAAGAAATAATAAGCACAAATATTAAGATGTCTTCTTCTTCTTCTTCATATGGGAGGACAAGGCTCTGTTTGTAGACTTGTTATTATGTAGAACCAAATCAATGTTTCTGCCTCAGCTGTCTTTTAACAGATAACGCCTTTAACCTTTAACCCTACGTCCCTTTCTGCCTGCAGGGGAACGTTCATTGAGTTCAGGAATGGAATGCTCAACATTTCCCCCATTGGTCGGAGCTGCACGCTGGAGGAGCGAATTGAATTCTCTGAAATCGACAAGGTGAAATACATTGCCATTAAGGCAGTAATAATGACCAAATCGAAAGAAATGTTAAGTGTTACGTCCATTTATCACTCTCTCTCGGCACGTCATAAAGGCAAAATTCAACAAAACATTCTGCAGTCTGTTGAAGACCAGGACCAAGCTTGGTGTCGCCATGTGTTTGTGGGTCAGCACATCATTCTTCTGCTATCTGCGCTCCCCTTTTATGTGAATGTTAGTCCTGGATTGTGGCACATGGGATCACATTAAATCATGTGTATATGTAAAATATTGTACTCATTCACTGCTTGTAACGTCCAGGCTCCTGTTGTGCATGTGGCAAGTCGGTCTGTGTGAGAACACCGACCGTTTTGCCTCAATTTTAATGAAACTGAAACCTGTGCAGTAGCCAGGTTCAGCAGCTACGTTTAACAAACTGTATGTTTTTACACATCAAGTGCTGAGCGTCATGTGCAGCCTCTCTCTCTCTCTCTCTCTCTCTCTCTGACAGACAGACAGACAGACAGAGAGGGGTCAAACAATGTTGAGCTTTCAGGACAGCTAAACAGGCCGCCCATTGATGGTTCACAGAGCTGGTGATACAGAGGAAGCAGATAGCATTAGAGGAGGAAAGGTTTAACTCTTTAGCTACCTGCTACCATTTATGCAGCTGGATCCTCTGCTACATCCATGCATCAAATAAAGTATAGTCAAATTATGTGAACAGAATGTGACAAAATGCACACATTTAACTTGGGGAACAGAACGGATAATAGTTAATAGTTATTACCAAGTGCAGTGTTAAGTGAATATACATGTCTGACTGCTTTTTCTTTTTCTCCACAGAGAGAGAAGATCAGGGAGAAATTTGTTGCTGCCCTGAAAGAGGAGTTTGCTGGAAAAGGACTACGGTTCACAAGAGGTGAGCGAGCCGAAAGCATCTACAGAAAAACAGACAACTTCAAGACAGCTTCAAAACAGCCTCTATCAAAATAATCAGCTTTGGCAGCACCCTGTAGGTCGACCAACAGTGTTCCTGCAAAATGTATCATTTATAATTTCAGCAGTGTTATAGCTACTGTTGTTTTTTAATTTAGTAAGTAAGTAACCACAGTTTTTTTAGTTAGCCTCCCTGTTACTTTTCTGAAATTTCTGGACTGAATCCATGTTAACTCTCTCATAAAATCTCTTATGTCTCTCTTTAATGACTTCCCCCAGTTGCGATACACAGATTTTAAATCTGGGCTAAAGAGGGCACTGTATCGGATCAGTACTCTGTACTGGCAGGTATACTAAGCTGAGGAATTGGAATCGGTATCAGGAGAGAAAAAGTTGGATCCTTACTCTCTACCACTTATTAACATCTGAATGCTGAAGTCCATACCTATACAAACTGCTTGTTGTGTTCACCCTATTGAACCCTGATACTCTCCTCAAAGTTCTCCTGAAGTGGAGTAAAGGGGATCAAAACACTGGAAAGAAGTGCTCCGTGAGAATTGTATTCATGGTAGCCTTGAAAACTGTGACTGCCACTAAAATTTAAATACAATCTGAGAGTTTGAACAAAGCTCTGTGATAAGCATGAACCCAACGGTGGCTCTTACAGGTTCTTTGTGTTTGGACATTATTAAATAGTTTCAACACTCAGTTCATCAGGATTCCATCTTACTGTTTAATGACAAACCAGTTTTACAGCTTATCTGTTGTCTGTTGTTGCTTATCTCTGTTTATAAAAGACTAACTCACACCTATGATGTGTGGAGGACCTTGTGCTGGACATTGGAGCCCTCAGTTAACTATTAGACACACACACACACACACACACACATAGACTGACTGTTCCCACCCTCTGCCAGAGGGACACTCTGGCAGCACAGCACGGTAAGGTGAATAGTTTACTTGAGGTTTGCTTACGTGCTCTACGAGGTGTGAGCCTCTGCTAGTGACGTGTGAGGGCTGTTCCCACTAAAGGCAAACAAACGAGACAGACAGGTTTGTTTTTCCTCAGTACTCTCTCTGCAATAGATCCCTCAAATGTGTCAGAAAGGAGATATTTGATATTTCATGTCTGCTGTCTTATTTTACAGAGTTGACTATATATATATATATATATATAATATAATATAATGTCCCCAAAGTGTATTAGTCAAAGTCCTTTTGATTGTTATTCTCTCAACCAAGAATAAGCCACAGTGTGGTTAAAATATTATTTTCGCCTCCTGGATTAAATGTTAACAATCGTAGAGGAGGAGCTTTAGTTAAAGAAAAGCAAACCCTTTGAGACTTGGTGTGTGATGTTGTTTTTCAGGAATGTTGAATGTTAATGCTTAGTAAATCTTATTTATTAAGGCACTTTGTGTAATTAATTCAGGTTTATTTACAGCATTCAGGGTTTAGCAGAAGGGTTGAAAATGCAAAATTGTTGTCTTTGTCATTGCTCCAGAGTGAAAAACATCGTGGGTTGTTGTAGATGCGTTTGAATCGCTGAGATGTTTACAGTGTGGGGTAAAAGGTGTTTCGGATGTAGGAATGTGGAGGGCGTGTGAGTGAAACAGCATTCTCATTGGGTGGAACGGTACTCAGCTCTTGACTTGTTTATTGGCTCTTTAAGCCCTTCAGCTTAGACAAGGCGGTGAAAAGAAATTAAGGTGTAAAGAGGGGGGGAAGGGCAAGAGCAGATTGAAAGGGAGGTGCTGCTTTCCAGGAGACTTTTCACATTTCAAAGGTCACTTACAGAGGCTCGACTCACAGCTGAGCGACAATGGAGAAAAATCTGTGACTATAAGTACAATATAGGAAATGCTTGGTGTTGTTTGGTCCATTCTGCTCAGAGTGTAACGTTGGTTCTGCAGAGCTGGTGGTGTTGAGGGTAAATAAAGGAGGATGAGTGCAAAAGTGAAAGTATACACCAGCATATTAAGTGTACTGGTTAATGAAACTCACCATGAACACCTCTTCGTCTGCACTTTCCTTAAAAAAAAGGCAAATGTGTGTTAACTGATATCAGAATGTTTCAGTTTTGTCTTTTAAATCATGGTTCATACAACGTCTTGCTTAACTGTAACCGTTTTCAAGGTTAGGAAAATGCTTGAATATATTCCTTGAAAAACGCTTGATTTTCAACATAATCTAAAAAGAAAGTTATATTCTTGTCTTCACTTGTCATTCACAGCCAGACGAGTCCTCTGTTGATCCCTTACTCTGGAAATTAGGAAGCATTAAATAATCAGGATCAAAACATACAGTCAAAGTTAATATGAACAGCTGGTAAAACAACCAAAGTGACAGTATACATTGGTTGCTAAAGGAATTCTGCAAACTGTAGAAACAATACAGATGTGATGATAAAGGCAGTTTTGGTTTAGGCACCTTGAAAGTGCCTGAAAAGTGCTTGAATGTGTGCTAATTTTACTTTAGCTTTAAAAAGCTGTACATACCCTGTAAAATGCATTGTGTTGTCTAAACATTGTGTATATAGTTAAGCCGATGACGATAACGTCCTGTCGGTCATCATGTTGTTTCAGGCGGTCTCATCAGCTTTGACGTTTTCCCAGAGGGCTGGGACAAGAGGCTGTGTCTGGAGCTGCTGGAGAGCGAAGGCCTGGACAACATCTACTTCTTTGGCAATGAGACCTCAGATGTAAGTTCATCTTGGGAGATGTTCACAGGAGTTTACTGGATGTGGTGCTTGTTGCTGTGTATACACAGCCATATGTGATTGTCGAACATAATATTCTAAAACTATGGGCATTAATCTGCTTCTGTAACAACCCCCGCTCCTCTGGTGATGCTTCCCACAAGATTTAGGAACCTGGATGCAGATGTTTGCTCCATTTAAGCCACAAGAACGTTAGTGAGGCCACTCATTATTGGCAGTCATCCCAGTTCATCCCAAATGTTTTGGATGCGGTGTAGTCTGTGCAGCAAACTCGGAAAAACATTTTTATGGACCTGGCTTTGTGCACGGAGGCATCATCATGTTGACACAGGAATAGGCCTACTAAGGCACACTTCTATCTATAATATAATACATTTTTTCTGCGCCATTAAGATTTCCTTTATATTGACCTAAGGGGTCTGTTAACATGACTGCAGCGATAGACCCTGCCGTTCCGGCAGATAAAACATGAGGCCATAGACTGTTCAGACTCGGGGGTTAAAGTTCAAATGGCATGATAGTAAATCAGGAGATTCTCGGCTCTCTTTTCAGGGAGGAAACGACTATGAAATCTTCAACGACCCGCGGACCATCGGTTTCACAGTGTACTCTCCAAAGGACACGGCCAGGCTCTGTCGGGAGCTTTTCTTTGACGCTTCACCACACGAGCCTTGATATCTTGAACTTGCCCCAATCCCTTTACCCGCAAGACCCCCTCTGAACTTGTGGCTGTGCTTCTCTGCTGGTACGACAACCAGCACCTGGAGCCCAAGCTGTTTATGAACTACTGAAAGGTACCACTACTGATTTCTCCATATTAATATGATGACTCTTTATAAAAACGGACAGCAGCAGGGTGATGTGACTGAATTTGTACAGTAAATCCTGCATTTAAAAAAAGGGACAGTGCAGAAGTGTTAAAGTACTGTAGACTGACTGCAGTGTCAATGTGTAGCATGTAACATAAACCAAAAGGCGCAGAGAGATTATAAAACATTCTGCCGTGTTGAAAGTTATTACTCCAAATTACTTAGAGTATAGAATGATGTTTTGCACTAATGTTGGCATAATTTTAAAACCAATCGTTGGTACAGTCTTGTTTAACGCTGCTGAAGGAGATACGATTGAGAAAGAGAGAGAGAGTGAGGAAACGTTTGCTCGTTGTTTTGTAAGGAAATGAGATATGAGTGAAGCATTAAAGAAGTTGTGAGTCTTTCCTCCTCTACAGATGAGGATATATATCATTCCAGGTATTTTAATGTCGCTCTGAACGAGATGTGAGTTCGCCGTGTGATCCTCTGAATGTCAGTTTTAACCTCCAAAGCTACTGGAAATGAAAGACGTTTCACTTCTATAGGTTTTTTAAAATGCATTAAAGTGAAGATTTAAATATTTAAATATTTAATACTGTACATTACTGACTCCCTGAATTCATCTTAACCAGTGAATTAAGCTACTGTGACCGAGTCACTCTACATACTGTCAGTTAGACAGCTTTTTATGTAAAATATTTTTACAAGCTGTATCCTGGCCTGCACGCTGTATACTGGGTGAGTGTACACTGATCAGCCATAACATCATGACCACCTGACTAATATTGTGAAGGCCCCTCTTTAGCCGCTCAAACAGCCCTGACCCTTCGAGGCATGGACTCCACTAGACCTCTGAAGATGTGCTGTGGTATCTGGCACCAAGACGTTAGCAGCAGGTTCTGTAAGTCCTGTAAGTTGCGAGGTGGGGCCTCCATGGATCGAACTTGTTTGTCCAGCACATTCCACAGATGCTCGGTTGATTTTCAATCTGAGGAATTTGGAGGCCAAGTCAACCCCTTGAAGTCATTGTGTTCCTCAAAACGTTCCTGAACCATGTTTGCAGTGTGGCAGGGTGCATCATCCTGCTCAAAGAGGCCGCTGCCATTAGGGAATACCATTTCCATGAAGGGGTGTACTTGGTCTGCAACAATGTTTAGGAAGGTGGTACGTGTCAAAGTAACGTCCACATGAATGGCAGGACCCAAGGTTTCCCAGCAGAACAAGGCCAAAAGCATCACACGGCCTCTGTCGGCTTGCCTTCTTCCCACCCACTGACAGGTACCATTGTACAAGATTCAATCTTCTTCACTTCACCTGTCAGTGGTCATAATGTTACGGCTGATCGGTATGTATGTGTTCATTTCATGCTTATTGATTGATTCCTTGTTGCTAATTGTTTTCACATGAATGCGATTTTCAGCGGCTGCTTAAAGGGTTTTTTAAAATCACTTTTAAAAACTAGCTAATGTTCTGTCGTGGTTCAGGGAAAATAATGCATCCTGGATGGATCATTATTGTAATGATTTTATTAAATGGAATTCATCAGCTGCAGTTCTGTATCCGACTGTTAACACTCCTTCAACCTCAACAAATACAAAGATCATGCAGACACAACTTTTATGCACAGAAAACTCGCTTTTTAATGTGCATCTGATGCTAACTGCACTGTACTGTCAATTAATTGTAATAAAACTTTTTTGATATAATTTCACTGGCCTCAACTCTCATAGTCTTTGACCTCAGAATTTCCCTTTACAAATTACTCACTCACAAACTGAACATTTTCTCAATACGAAGGCTGCAGATTCTCTACAGGGTTATCATCAGCATCTGCATGCATTTATTAAGTTTACCACTAGGAGTCACCTGAAATCTTCAAATCTTACCCACACAATTCAACTTGTGGCTTTACAATCCTCAATAATCTTATTCAGCGGTGCCTGACATTAAGTTCTGGCAGGCACTCGACCATCAGACCAATGAGCCTCGGTGTTAAGTGTTAGAGAGATGCACATAGTGAACTCTTCTACCAATGAATAACAGATGAAGTTTGTATTTCAAATATTAATAAATAATAAAGACAGAACTTTTTAAACCAACATTGCTTCTTTTATAGTATTGGTTTCTTTTGATCTTTTTTGTTTGTCTCTGCAGTAACTAGGGACACACAATGACACTCACAGCAGTGTGAACTCGTAGCAATATCCAGCAAAAGATATCCTCAAGTTAACAGACTGTTAACAGCAGCTATATAAAAGAAAGAAACTGCCGTTGTAATGTGGCACAAGTGTTAAATTGCAAAACTTATTTTACTGGCCTGCAGATGTGAAGCTTGGTTTAGCACAATTTAGCCGTTTATGGTTTAAGCTGCTTCTGTTACTTTTCTTGGCAACAGGTGGCACAAGTTGGACTTGAAGTATCATCTCTGCAACAGGATGGTATTGGTTTGCCATGGGCCTACCCATTATTTATTGTTTATTCAGTAATCTTCTGTATCTGTTGAAGTCAATCAAATTTTATAATTTGCTTTTGATGAAGGACTTTAAAGGAAACTTTGCTTTTGTTTATGCTTTGTGCTTTTGTTTATTTTTTGCCTCCGACCAACTCTCACTGCTACCCCTTTACCACCAAAATGGTACGAGTTCAGTTTGTGCACCTAATTTTGAACAGCTTGGAGCATTTCGACCAAAAGGAAATTGATTCTGAACCTGAAAAAAAATTTTAAGCAGGTTTTTCTTGACCTGAAGTGCGATCAGTGACAACATCAGTGGGCGTGTCATATTCTACAGGTTGGGAACAGAGGATGGAGAAGGCAACAGTGGTCTATGGTCTACTATGGTAACAGTCTTCTACATATTTTTATCATTAATAGTGGGTCCAAGCTAGTTTTTTGGATAAAAACAAATATCTGTAATGACTTACAGGTAATCAATGCAACCCGCCATCCTGCTATTACTGCTTACTTCTGTTGTGCTTTGTGCAAGGCCCTCTGTTGGCGCAAACAGGAGGTTCAGGGTTAGCCTGGTTCAGACCTCTGAATCACCACACACATCTCATTTATTCGGCAAAATGGCAATTCAGTGTGATTAACAGGCTGGGGACACGTTGACGCAACATGCTGGCTGTTCAAACCTGTGACCTCTTCATTATGGAACATCACATGTTGACCAGAGTTCATAGCAGTCTCACTCCCACACACACAGCTTAAGAAACACAGCTTCCATCAGACGTGTGAATCATAAAATGCTTTAATGTTCTTTCAAGGCTCAGCAGAAGTAATAATGTGGATCACCGCCACAGTGGCTCGTCCACAAAAGAAAGTGCCTTTTGATAAACAAAATGTAATATACAACAAATTCAGGCAGTGACACTGACAGACAGACAGACAGACAGACAGACAGACAGACAGACAGACAGACAGACAGGCAGACAGACAGAGACTCTATGGAACAGATATAATAGAAAATGACATACAGTACAGCAAAACCTGAATACTACAAAGAATTATCTCTATTGGCATCAACTATGAAGTCATGTAGTTCACCATCATGCTGACTACGCTCAATAAATCACACGTTGTTCCAGGAATAGAAAAAGAGATTTAGAAATGTTCAAAACTTTCAAAACAGGAACTTTCAAACAGAACAGCAAATTGAGAAACACCTGACAGTGGTTTCTGGAGCGCTGTGGCAGTTTTCATTGTGGAAGTTCGATTTTCTTAAGTGCAACTTTTTGACTCTATAACCCAAAATATAGAGCTCACCATCTAAGGGATGCACACAACCCTGAACGAATGATCAAATATATAATTAAAATAAATAACCACAAACAAGACAACACAACCAAGGATATGCATTTTTCAGGAAAACAACTTTCCATTCGGAGTAATGGAAAGTTTTTTTTTTTATGTATGTTCTTCAAATGTCTATACTTGGTTAAATGTCATTTTCCTGCTTTAGTCCTGGTCTCCCTTTATGCTTTTTCTTAGACAAACTGAATTGTTAACTTCCTACTTACTCTCACTCCAACCTTCTGTACATCCCCGTCTCTCCTTCAAAATAAAACTTCCTCTTTTTTTCGTTCCCTAAAGTCATGTTTCTACACTGGTGTCCTGAAACTCAAAAGAGACGTCCTGTCATGGGTGCAAACATAGAACAATTTATATCTAGGGTTTTGTTTTTCTGTATAGATTCCGTTTTAGTTTTGATGCAAAACCAGCTGTGATTTACTGCTCTTAGGATGGCCAACCTGCCATTTTCAACTTTCACAATATTTCACATCTCTTTGAAAACGTAAATAAACAACTTGCTTTTACACCCATTATCTCTGTTGGTGAATTCAAAGCTTCTTCTCTTTTTTCCAGAGTCGGCACTTGATGTAAAAATAGTGTAGGTTGTGATAACACGTCACCTGACCTGCCAAACATGTGATCCTGGAAACTTTGGTGAAGTTAACAAGTGCTTAACATCTGCGAAGAAGGGAAGTAAAACTGAATTCAGCCTTTTGTCCAAAGTCGCTCTCTTCCTTGCACGTACACTCAGCTATCATGCCTCAGCTTGCAGATCTGCACCACAGTTACAAAAACAATTTTCCCAAAGTTTCCTACTTTACAAAGCTGATCTCCAGGAGATATGAGGCCCACCATCTTCTTGATCCCCCACTGGTCACTTTACCCTCCCATCTCAAATCTGACTTTTATTACTGCTGTCATGACAAAATAAAAATAAATAAAACAATGAATAAATGGTCTGTTTCACATACACAGCAAATGCATCAGCGTAGCAGACAGTTTATCAGTTCTGTGAGTGGACCAACTGTCAACACCTACTACCACTGAATTATTGTAACGCTTGACATTCTGCTGTGTAGCTAAAACTAGCTAAAAAAAGGTGTGAGCACAGAAACGTAAATTATCAGTCCCACAACAGGTCCACCACCCCAAATCCCCACCCAGCCCTGCCCAGCCCGACCCACCAGGCCCCGGAGCTCAGGTCTACGAGCTGATGATCTGCCCAGACCAGGTCTCGTGTTTCGTCCCTGGGTTGAGATGTGTGATCTTCACCTCCACCGCCTGCACCTTCAGGTTCTTGGGCGGGACCCGGCTCACTTTGTACGTGACCTCGTCGCCCTCAACCGGGACGTACTCCCCCTCGATGCTGAAGCAGAGAAAAATGTGGACGATGAGGTACGAGGAGTAAAAATGGCGAGTTTTGCTTCATACTGGCTTGTTGTGTAAATGCACGGTGGATTACAGGCCCTGTGTTTGTATTTTCTTTTTCACTTTTATCCTGCATATGTGTCTTAATGCACAGGTAGTGACTTATAACTCATGAGATGACTTAAAGCAGTAGTTCTCATCATTTAAAAAAAAAAAAACAGATTTATAACTAATTTCTTATTCAAACATCCACCAAACTGCACAATGGTAAATAGTTCAACAATATTTTTTTTATTTAATCAAATAAGAGTGCATGAAAGTATGTGAACTCTTCATTATTTTGGAAGATTAATAGCATCAATTAGAGACAAATGACAAAAAGACACATAAGTAATTCTGATCATGATCCTGCAGTTATTTTGCAACTCCTTGAGGTTGTCTCAACCCAGAAATCAGACTTAAATAAAGTAATAGTTCAACATTAAGGGAAATAAGCTCTTTCACTATCTTGCTGAGAGTGAGATGAGAATATCTGTAGAGCGGTATCGATCGTTTGGTCTCACTTTCTGCAAAATATGCGTATTTCCCAGAATGTCAAAACATTCTTTTAAAGCAACTGTTTACATGACAAAGTGTGGTCATACACACACACGCGCACAGATTACATAAGCAAATACAGACATCTGCTGAAGCACTGATCATGTGGAAATTTAATACAAGATAAATGTTGGACTTTCAGACCCACAACGCAGATGTTTGGCTGTAAGGATGATCCTGCATAATCTGCTGCTTTTGCTGAGAGTGTAGTAACATTTGACGTACTGCTTGTTCTGAATAAGAAAAGAATAAAACCAGCACAGATAAGAAGCTGTACTCTTTGTGCATGTCCATTTATTGCATCCTAGGAGAGTTGAGAAAAATTGCTTTCCCTTTGAAAAAAAAGGACACACGTAAACTGATGTTTGCTGAGTTCTCACAGTCTCACTATGAGTTGACACTGCAGATCTGCAGTAAGTTTGTGTTGCTATTTGTAATTCAGCTAATGACGTGCTGTGATTCTCTAAGACGACAGCTGAGACAAATTATTATTTTGTCCTCTGAGAGTGAGTGAGTGAGCGAGTTCAGTGTTTTTGCCACTTACTCTGAGATGTGAACAAAGATGTCCTCGCCGCCGTGGGAGGGTCGGAGGAAGCCGTGACCTTGTGACCTGGAGAAGTTCTTACACACCCCCTTAAACACCGGACCTGAGGTAGCGCGTACCGTACTGCAGGCAAGGAGAGAACAACAAGGGCATACTTCTTGCATTAACCATAAAATGACAAGTCAGAGAAAGGGAAAAGTGTGAGAAGAGAGAGGAGGATTCATAAATGTCACAACACAATGGCAGCAGACATGAGAGCATTAATCTGCTGACTCACAGTGTAAACTGTAAAGTATTTAACTCTCCTTCACCACCAACCACAGCCTGCTAACCAGCCAGGATACAGCAGCCTGTCAGATTCTACATTCTTTAGTAATATTTAGTGGTTATGTCATGTCAGTGAAGCTGAAATCAGCATTTTCTGCCTGCTTGAAACATTTGTAACAATTTATCAGCTTCCTACATCTGCTTGGTTTATGTCATATTGCACTAGAGGAAATCCTTTAAGTAAAAGTATCAATTCCACAATTTAAAAAAGATTTCCCTTCAAGAAAAAGTACTTAATTAATTTCACTTGACTAAAACTACAGACATATCAGCAACGTGTCTTAAAACATTAAAAGTAAAAGAACTATCAATAATTGCTTTATAAATCAGTTATTACCCAGTTTTGGTTTGCAGCTAGAGGGAATTTCCACAACCTGGCACCAAACGTTGTTTCAAGTCATTAGTTTAGAAATTATCTACAAAGCTTTAGTAAATTATTTATTAACCATTAATAAATCAGCATTTACTTACAGCTCTTGAACTCTTTATACAGGCTGCCTTATTAAAACGTGGTATTGACACATGAAGTGGAGTAAATTTTTTTTTTTACTCTGAAGTTTTAAAGTAGCATGAAATGGAAAAACTTAAAATATGTACACAAACCTAAAAATGTTGATTAATTTAAGTAAGCCACCACACACTTAATGGCAAATAAACTAATTATACTCACGCTGAGTAGGTGCGGGTGCGTTTGGTTGGTAACGGGCTGGGCAAATCCCGAGGCAACGGCATCTCCTTACCTTCCTCCCATACTCGGCTCCTCTCCCTCAGGAAGGGGAAGGAGAGGGTGAGAGGGGTGTTGGGGGAGCGCAGCGGCGTCCCTGAGGGCGATGTGAGGCTGGGGTCTGCCATGTCAGATGTGACAAGGAGGAGGAGGATGAGGGAGGATGGTGTGGATGTGTTGTGTCGGACGCTGATGCTACTCCTCGAGCCGCTGGATGCTGATGGGCTGCTGACACCGCTGTCTGTCCGCTGGTGTATCTGAGAGTCCGTCTGCTTGGACAGGCCTGCCTCAGTGTGGGACGCTCAGCGGTTATCCAGGTCAGCAATGTCGCTTCAAGTCTGTCAGGAGGACTTACTGTGAGGAGAGAGACCGCAGCAAGAGAAGAGAGGAAGATCAGAGAGTTGTCATGTGGCTTTACATCTGATGGAGGAAAAGGAAGTATGAAAGGGGTCAGCCAGCAAATTATACGCCTTTTCAAGTCAGAGACCACAAACAATAAAGGGACCTATGAGGTGAAAATGCCTTTTCAGTATTCTTTCCTTGTGTTTATTGTTCTATCATATGTCAAATGTATGTTTTAGATGACATTCCTTCCAACAGAAAAAGAAAAGATTTTGCACTCAAGTCCTTTAAATCAAGTCCCTTCTAATGTTAACAGAGGTGCTCCAGTGATTTAGCATTGTGTGTTCATAAATTGGGGGACTTTCTAAAGACGGATTAAACAAAGAATGATCGAAATTGATCAGCAGAGGCCAAGACATCCTGACTTTTAGTACATATACGCATGGGTCCAAACACACCTACACGTCCCATAATGTAACTTAATAACATGTTTCCATTAGACCCTCATGGTAAACCCTGATGACATCATTGGGGTTATTTTCTCAGATTTGACATCATACAACAGTAGTACTGTTTGAGTGATGTGAGTGACAGTATGTGATTGAGTGCCCTGAGATAACTTTGTTATGATATGGCGCTATATAAATAAAATTGAATTGAATAGTACGCGTCGTACAATTAGACTGAGCTTGGGATGTAAAATCAGAATCAGAATCAGAAATACTTTATTAATCCCAGAAGGGAAAATGCTTTTTGATACAGTTACAATGCTCAATAAAGTGATTGAAAATAGAATAATAAACTGTAGAAAAATAGAGGGTGTAGAGGTGTAGAGGGTCCGAATATGTTTGGACCAGGGGCCGGAGCTGCTCCAGGACGAGTCTTTCCAGGGCCTTCATGATGTGGGAGG
>JAVQJL010057268.1:0-12620 GCA_036024295.1 Nannoperca obscura
AATTTAAAAAATTAAGGGGAAAAAAGACACACTAAGCCCCCCCCCCCCCCCCCCAGCATGTACTGTGACCTTTTGTTGCCTTTTGTGACTAACTTGCTATTATAAATGACATCAGCATGTAATTTAAAGATCACTAACAGATGTGTGTCCATGTAAACAGTCAAGTGCATAAAGTCAGACAAGTGCAATTACTGGTGGAGGATCCTCTTCTGTTTCATCGGCATTTCCAGTTGACCTTCAAAATAACTTACATATGGTAGGAATACTATTGTGGTTACAGCACATGACACATTTTTTACTGTCTGTCAAATGTACAATAAACTTTACCCCAAATAACTAGTCCCAGTGTACTCTGGTTTTCTTTTTTTCTTCATTAACCTGCTGTTTAACATTACTGCTTATTGATTATTTTCCAGTGCTTTTTTAAACAATAACATATCTTCTACCTTCCAGTAAATGTGTATTTTTATGCTTTTTATAGATATGAGAGTTGTGGGCCACTGAAGGAAGAATAATCAAACATTAAACAATTCCCCTGGTTATAGCACTTGTAAAACGTGTAAAAATAACATTATAAGGAAATAAGCACCAACTCAAATTACACTGGACATTTGTTTTAAAGTAATTTTTCTGTACTGGCCTTAATTTGAAATAAAATACACTGATGCTGATGTGTTAAATACAACATCTGAGAAATGAAATGAACAAGAATTAAATTAAATAATGTCATGTTTTGCACCTCTGGGCACCATACCCACCTCCCCTCCACACACAAACACACACACACCCTCACCTGTGTCACCCCAGCCTGTAATGTGACAGTTGCTGGCTTGTTTGAGCACTCTCTCTTTCCTCATGGGCAGACAGGCGGGAAGAACATGGCGGTTGAATGACACGCAGTCTCCCGGCATCTGGCCCGCTGCGCCCGGTGACAGGCGAACCAAGGCCAGGTCATGATCGTTGCTATGGGAGTGGTAGCTTGGGTGGAGGACAATCTGATCAACGGCGTACTCCTCCTCATACTCCTCAGGGACGAGGGAATGGTAGTCGCCCACTCTAACTTTGTACTGCTTGGTGCTGTTTCCATACCTGCAGAGAGGGATGGATCGAGAGAGGCCATTAGAGAAAGAGTGTGTGTGTGTGTGTGTGTGTGTGTGTGTGTGTGTGTGTGTGTGTGTGTGTGTGAGAGAGAGAGAGCGATCCCACTAGTGATACATAAACCATGAGCAATGAAATTACGAGCTCTGGCTGTGGTTGCCTCAGCAACAGTTCATCTAGAGATGGAAAAAGTATGTTCATAGTGTTGATCTGCCAGCAATAGTTATAAGATTATGAGAAACAGCGCAGCCTGAGACCATTATGCAGGGGTCTCATGGTCATTCCGCCAACTTGCCTGATTTTCCCAGGTGACCAGGTGTTTTGTCTCTGTTCACCTTTGGTAATCAGTTGGTATTATGTTTTTAAATCTCCTCTTGAAATATGTATATGAAAACATTTTTTAAAATCTTTTCTTTCAATAATCTGCTATTTGTGTATACCGTTGTTTAGACTTTTCTTGCTGATACTATATTATGTATTGTGTTTGTGTTCCCATTGATGATAGTCCTAAAAGCTTTTCTTAAGTAACTAATTAGCCACAGGGTCTCTCGTTTTCTCTGCTGTACCTCCTATCCTTCTTCAACACAACATTGTTGTAGTGCTTTTATACATTCTATCAATTCACTATGAATCATGACTAAGAAAGGGTTGCATACTTCTTGCAGTACTTCTAGGGGGAAAAACTGAAAACTTGGACAGAAAATGAATTTAGGCTGGAATGATAACAATAAATCTGTCATTGTGTCTGTGTGTTTTTACTTTTATTATCTGACTCATAGGTTGGCATAATGAAGTGTTTTCATCACTTTCCAGTTGTTGGAGATATTTGGCCTTTTTGAAATGCAGTGGGGGGGCAGGAAAAGAGAGGAGTAGGTTAAATCAGGGACAGACAAAACCAAATGGGAGGGAGGGAGGGAAGTGAAGAAAGAGGAGAGGAGTGCAAGAAGGAGGTATTTGGATAGAGCCACGTCTCTGTGTCCAGTTACAACTGGTAGTATGTTTCCGGAAAGATCTCCTGACCTGGGAACGCCACAACGTTCTTGGCAGAGCAGAGACACTGCTGACCAGTGATCCACGTATAGTACATTCCCATCTACACGTACGTACACACAGGCACCGTTTTGAGCTAGAATGACTCACTGTATCTATGCAAAGCTAATGAAGACTGGTACAAGACTGCCAGGCTTGATCCTGTGCTAAAGGCAAAATCTCAGGATTAGAATGGGTTGTGAATGAAACACTTAAATTGGCTTTCACACATTGTTGTTGTTGCTAAAACCAGTTAGAGTTACCAGAGTTCTGTTACTGTTGGCAAACCCCCAGCTGTACAGCTACATGGTATAAATAACTTTAATACATTGACAGCATGTGACCACTAACCTCAGGTCATTTTTTATGAACCTACTAATCGGTAATGGCAGTTTGGTAATTACATTTGGTAGTTGTACCTTAACATGTCATTATAAAATCATCTGTGCTTGTGTTTCAAATTAGAACAAGCAAAAGGGGGTATTGTGTGACTGCATTGGTGTATGTGTTTATTTGTTGCTATGTGTGTGTGTGTGCTTGTGTGTGTGTCACCCTATTTTGGTCACCATGGATAAAAGGTGACACTGTAAAGTCGGAAGTCCCTTTCTTGGTCTGCATGCTTTGGCTTGCATGCAGCAAATTACTTTTCAAAGCTGTCATAGCTGAAGCTAACAGCCTGAAGCACTGACGACTGATATGTGATCAGGCAGGCAAGAGAAATACGTTGTAATGTGTGACCTTTCTTGTCTGCTTGCAATGTCTTTAGTAACAAATATCTCACATAAAGCAACAATACAAAAATTCTATCATTTCTGCAGTAAATACCACATTTAGGTGTGCACTTATAGTATCTTCTGAACAACAATACACATGTATCAGAAATACCTCACTTAGATTTGGATATGTTTCCTAACGAATGCGGTCACCACAGGAGATGCATTCAAGGACCATTGGAAATTAGAAAATCCAACAAATATTTACATTTTTACAGTTTCTGGCTAATTTTGGCGATGTTTTAAAGAAAACATGCCTTTCAAACCCACCGTGGGTTTGGGGTTCACATGTAGCACACCACAGCTGTGTGTTTCCTGTGTCATTTAAATGAAAAGGATGGAAGAGTCACATGGCAGAATAGAGGTTCCTGTATTAGGAGTACAACTTTGGCTGTGGAAGGGGACTGGGAATGCTTGGAGAAATTAATTTAATGAATGACCTCTTCCTCTTTTTAATGTGGAAACATCAGGATTTATAGTGGTGGAGCTGCTGTAGACTGTAAAGAGTTCTGGTTTTCCCACCAAACCCAAACATTGGAACTGATACCTGGTAACGCAACCAAAATATATTATCCTTAAAATCCAGTCTGACAAGCTTACATGTACTGTCTAAATATCAAATGCAGACTTTAGGGTTAGTGCCCACACAACACTCAACTTTTTCAGCTTTTCTCTGTTTAATTCATTTTCCTTTTTTCTTTCCGTTGCCTTCTCTTCTGTATGCATTTGGTGATGGATTTGGAGTTGGTGGTGCGCAGGCCCCCTAGTCCAGATGAAGCTGAGATGAAGTAACTGGCTGGCTCCCAGCCAAACCACCACTGATTGCTGTTCACATTTCTGTGGATTTCATGACTTTGAATATACTGGGGAAGTAAATAAGTAGTGTAGCTCTGGTGCAGCTCAAACTACAGGCAGAGGCAAATGTATGCACATGCATACCCACATTTCCATGAATAAAGATACCTTCAAAACTCCAACATATAAAAAAGGTAAAAGGTAGATGTGTCAGTGTATGCATATGTCAGGAGGGCAGCTTTCACAGTGGCTTTAGAGCACAAAGTCATTGCATGTTTAAATAGCACTTAGTATGTTTTAATTGTATAAGTATTTCTTACTTTATGTTTTTACTGTGATTCTTGGTTGCATGTTGTTAGAGTGCATTTTAGTTATTTTAATGTATTGTCAGAGTGCTGCTTGTTTGCCTTTAATGTAATGTGGAATGTGTTTGTCAATGAACCAAGTACAGAATGCGACCGCTCTTAACAAGCTGAAGATTCAACTAATCACTGTACTGCACTATGCATAATGCCCAGTCCTTCATTCATCTTTTGACCAGCGTTGTGGACGCGAGGAGAAGAGCGGGGACCAGGAAGATGCTTGCCATGTGTATTGATAGGCTCGTAAACAGATAAGTGAAGGAAAGTTATTATTTCCTTTCTGGCCGTGTGAGATGTTCCTTCTCTGTCCGTTGGTTGGGTCACTGTCCATATAGGCAGTACATTGGACTACTGTGCAGAGCTAGACCTGAATATTGGACTTGGGGTACCCATTTTGAGGCTGTGACAACATTTTATTTGCATAGATTGTGTTATCTTGTAATGTTTTTTGAGATATATTGAAATCGTACTTTTTTCTGTATTTATTTTACCCCGACATCTTAGTCAGTTGTATCTTCTTGGTTTCATTCATAGTAGATTGTTCCTATTCACAAATATACCCAATTTTGTGGTTTTATTCCTTGAATATTTTTATTCCATGATTATATTGATTTTATGTAATAATTCTACATTATATTTTAGACATTGACCAATGGTTATTTTTAATATGTTGTGTAAATAAATTGTTTTATATTTGTGTTTGTGCTGTTTCAAACAGTGATACAGGACAAGAGAGGCGATGTGCGATTGACCTCTTGAAGCAGTGTGCCGAAGTGAGGACCCAGCAGGTGTCAATGAGAGTTGCTCCACACACGAGCCTCCCGTCTCCTCGAGATCCTCGCAAACGAATTGCAGCCTGCCATGGCCAGCCACCCCTGCAGACATGAACACACAGCCAAGCACACACACACACACACACACACACACACACACACACAATTATAAAAGAGCACAAATAACTTAAAATGCAAACATAGACACAGAATCCACAACAGCATTTTAAAGAGAAAACTGAGTCCTATTCAGACAATACTAAATAAAGAAATTACATTTTTCTGTACTATAAAGTCAGCACGTAGCTATTGTAACTGGATTCATAAAAACAGCATCAAACAGGTAGGCAACACAGCAACATGTTTATTTTATGTGATTTTGTTTTTTTGGAGGACACTAAACATTAGCATACCAGGCAGAATGAGATCCTGGCAGGATGCTGTCTAAACATGCACACACACACAAATAAATAAATAAATACTCAGTGTGAAAAACATTCTTTAGTTTCACATCTACCCATAAATATAGCTGTATGCACTTGCATGCAAATAAGCATAAATGTTGCCTTTCTCTCTACTTAACCAAACCTCTATCTGCCTCTATCACACACACACACACACACACACACATATACCAACACAGAAAGTCTGTGTTTCTCTTTAATGTAAATCATTCTAGATGACACTCACATTTAATCCTGACACATGTACCTCTAACTCACTTGCATGCTTCCACTTACCCATATACTGAACAGTGTATGTTCATGTTTGGAAGTATTGGAAGTACACACAGTTACATATTTCTTTGCCTGTAGCTTCACATCAGCTGTTTTCCATCTACGACTATTTGACTTGAAAATGTGTCCAATATTCTTTATTTTATATGTCTCTGGCAGGCGTTCTCTTTGCTTTCATTAATCCCTCCTGTCCCTTTCAGCTTACCTAAGAGAGTTTTCTCCTCCTATGATTCGGCGCTGGCGAGTGTGTTTGAGCCGCAGACCACAAATTGAGCTGACAGGGTCTGACAAAGACAAAAGAGGAACCATTGGGTGAGTATATGTTAGTGTGTGGGACTGTGATGATTTTTAAACCATGCATTTAGGCTCAGATGTTGCTCTTATTAAATATTTAGACCGACTGAAAAAATAAGCTTGTTTGAAATCCATCTTTTTCTTCTACATATGAACATGAAATAAAGTAAATAAATGAGAGATTGTTTTCATCTGGGTCTATGTATGTTATGTTAAAATCTACAAACATAGGTTAAGTGCTTTTTCAGAAGATGTCATTTATCATACTGAAGAGACAAAACGCTCTCCTGCACTGGTTTGACTTTCCGCAATATGTGCACGTGAGAAATGGAAGTAATAGCATATGTGCAGGTAATGGATAGCATTGTGTGAGCCTGCCCTGATGTGTGACAGACCGGGTGAAGCAATAATATCGCTCTCTCCATTTTACCATCTGGATATATATAAACACACTGAAACTCCTCCCTGCTTTCCTCACAGGATCTTACCTCGTGACTTCTTCTTTAGTCATTTTTTCTCATTAGTAATCAGTGTATATGACATATTGGAAATATTTACTAAACACACTATAGACACACATGCTCAATTTACACTCAGATGCTCCAAATAAATCACAGGAGCTCCATTTTTTTTCAGAGCAACATTAAGAAAAGAAACAAGCCTGACTGACCTTTGATCTCTTTGTTACTGGGCTGCAATTCACCATAATCACAGATTACCCCAGCGTCCTCACTATGGCGACAGTTGTGTGTGCCGGGTGCCTGTTTTATGCAGTCTGCTAACGAACGTTCCTCGCCGTTGCACTTCACATTGTCAACATGGATGGGCCCTGTCCCTTCCCCGAAGTACGCCATCACGCGGCCCTTCGCCACGCCACTGAGGAGAACGGACAGGACACAAAAAGCACAAACATTTTAAAAACACCAAATGCTCTGCCTCACTTTATTTTAAACTAAGCTCTGGGAACATCCTGTAGACACTGGTTAGCCGACCTGAGAGACATTAAGTTTCTATATGGACACAATTGAAAAATGTACTCAGGGGCCAACACTGGAGTAATGTGCTTCCTGCATTTTTGTTAGAAGACAAGCTGCAGCATTTTTAAACATTTGCAGACGAACTACAGCTCCTGTTAGGATTTGAAATGCCTGTTATGTGTATTAGTCTGAGATTTTAAATGTGTAGGCCAGATTTAATGTCATTTTTTTTGTTGAGTTGTAACATGCTGATTTGCTTGAAGAAAATGAACTACTTTGATTAAGTGACTAACTAATTAAGTGATCTCTATAATGTATTTTTGTTGATTTAGTAAGTGTCTGCATCTTTTCCAAATTGCCTTTAATCATGTGAGTTGAATGTTGAGCAGCTACATCTTCCTGTCTGTATGTGTGTGTATATAAGCATATATGCAGCGATGACATGTCAGTGTCAATGTTATGGTTTGAAATTCTCTGGCTGTGACACAAACCAGGTCAAACCACTTTTACAATCTGATAACAACAGTATTTGTCATCACTATCCCATCTTTGACTTTAATTAGCAAACAGCTTATACACAAAGGCCTGTAGATTGTGTATGTGTGCCTGTAGGTTGTGACTGTGATTTTAATTAAGATTGATAGATAACTGGGAGGATCTCATGTTGCGTCCCTGGGGTTTGGTGGGTGGCAGGTCTTGTATCCCCACTCAACCGAAGGGAATCTCAAGTCTCTTATTGAGACATCTAGCATTGTGTCTGTGTCTCCAATAGCTCCCTGAGCGGTACTTAGCATGTGAAGGAATTAGAACTATGCCTAGAGACTGACATCAAGCCTGCTGGATGTGTTTCTGTGGCAACAATAACACAACATCAGTCAGAAATGCAACAAAATCTGCTTTGGATACTGAATGCTCAAGTTAAAAATGAAAGCCAAGTTTTGTCTCAGACATATTGTCATTTAAAATTTTGGATGACCATTTTTCGAACGGTCCATTCAAGGACAATTATGGATGGAATAAAAGATGCAGCCAAGATGAGTTGGATAGATCATATGCTGCAGGCACTTTTTACATTTTGGAGAAACTACAAAAAAGTCTTCAATCTAAGCAAAAAGTCTTATTGTTCCATTCTTGTCACATGGCAATACATTCACAGTGTGACTTTGAAGGCAGGCTTACAATAAAATCCTTTTATTATTATCTATCATTTTTATTTAGACTTTATGTCTTTAATTTCATTTGGTTATTATGATTGAATTCATTTTGAAGTTTAAATGTAGGTAAAACATATTGAAACCTCAGTGAATATGACATATATATGTTCTATATAAATACATTTATGTGGCAGAAATACAACATAAATGGCTGGAGGTGGACAAAAAAAGTTCCCTTTGCCTTAAAGTCAATTACTGTTTGTATGGTTCAGTATGATTCAGTCCACATTATGGGCTTTATTTAGATCACTAACAAATAAACTTATACTGGCGAACTTGTAAGATGTCCAGTTTCATGTAGGTCCTAATTCAGGGTGACTCTGGGTCAAACTGTTGACTTTGAATATAGTTTCTGTGAACGTGTGTGTGTGTGTGTGTGTGTCTGTGTGTGTGTGTGTCTGCATATGTTTTGTTTTATCACCCCCAGAGCAACCTCTCACCCTTGGGAACCTGCTATGTGTGTAATGACCTTTCACCACACCCTGTGTGAGACAGAATGATGATCCTAACATGGCTTTTACACGCCTCCAACACGCTCCCTCTCTCTCTGATGCTTATGAGCTCCAGATGTGGCTTTCATCCACACACAGATGTGTCACAGAAAATTTGGGTTGCTAAGGGATGAGTATCCCTTTGCTGAGGAGTGATGAGACAGAAAATTAAGACAGTTTGTTACGTTAGAGTTTTCCCTTGCCATCACATTGCCATTGTTATGGAAAATGGGTCAGTGTCTAAGAGGGAGGAGGTAATGGGACACAGAGAGGAAGGATGAGATGAGGTAGTTTGCTTCGCCTTAACATATCTGTCACTGTGAATGTGTCATTTGCACAGTTGGCCTGCCCTTTAATTGGATGTTGATCTTGGCTCTGCAAAGGGGCACAGCTAAAACCCTTAATAAAAGCAGCTGGCAGCACACCAGAGTGCACAATTTTTAAAGATGAAATATAGTAATTTTAAATGATTCAAAGCATACTGTAGTTTCTCCATTGTAGGATAGCTCGGAACTGGAAACCTGTGTGATGAGGTGCAAACTGAAAACAGAGAAAGGTTGAGAGATGGAGAGATGAAAGACAGACACAGAAAGTGGGAGCGAGTGTAAAACAGATGCCAAGTCCAAGAAGTAGTGATTCATTTTGCAAACGGAGAAAACAGTCTGGATTCACTTAAGTGAGTGTAATGTATAAATTGATCACAGTGCAATGCCACAGCTCACGACTGAGCTTTTCTCCAACCTCTATTCCAACATCCTGACCACGAATGAAAATTAAAAAATGTTTGAAAATGAGAAGGATAAGAAGAAAGATCTGAGAATAATGGAGGGTGTGAGGTGTATGGATGAGAAAAAAAGAGTGCTACAGTATTTGCAAGTGTCCTGATGCACATGCACATGCACCTGCAGATGTACTGTATACATTTAATGTACACCTAGCCACTCAGATTGAGTAGCTATCTGACAGCAAAAAAGCCAAAATTACGTTCAGCCAAGAAAGATTTGTAGCATACTGCAATCTGCAATCTGCATATTCCATTCCATTCACTTCCGCTTATCCGGGTCCGGGTCGCAGTGGCAGCAGACGAAGTAACATGTTTGTCTACATATTGAAAAGGGGTAAATGCACTTGCTCTAAAATGATTAGTCAACTGATTGATCGTTTGGTTGACAGAAAATTGTCAACTATTAGTTTTTAAGCATAAAATTCCCATTTTCTCAAAAGTGAATATTTGTAGGTTTCCCTGGCATTCTATTATATTAAACTGTTTTACTGTTGGTTGGACAAAAATAGTAATTGTAATATGTCACCTTGGGCTCTGGGAAACTGATGGCAGTTTTTAACATTTTGTTGACCAAATTATAAATTTGAGGGATAATTGATAATTAATTGTTGACAAAAATAATCGTTTTACTCCTCCCAACTGAACCTACATCAGTGGTGTGTGAAATTAGCCACTTCAAACAGTTCCATTTGCCCATACTGCAAGAAAAACATTGTTCTTGCTCATACTCCTTGGAAGTCACTGTATTTGTTGTAGTTTTTATCACGTTACCCAGATACACAAGGCTATCAAAGGGGCTACTCTGACACACGTGCACCTACACACATACCTATATCCCAGCTGTCGACACACCACCTCAGCATCACGATCAGTCCATCCGTCATCACACACAGTACCCCATAGTCCAGACAGATAGAGCTCCACCCGGCCTTCCTTTGGGCTCTCTCCTCCCACAAGCCTTACTGGCACACCTGAAGAACACACACACACAAATATACACAAACACAATGTGTTATATACTATAAAGACTCACCCTGCAGGCACAGGTTTGTTTCTGTTCTCCAAGATTACCCAAAACCCCTGAGTGCAGAAATACTACAGACACATTCCCTAACAAACCTGATCTTCCAGGTTAACATGTCTAGTCAATGGGGCATGTGTGCTCATGTTTCCTACAAAGGAAGTACCTTTAACACCTGTCTGTTTGAATGCACGTAACCATTTGAGTGTCCAGAAGGGGAAATTGTTATGACTCCTGTCAATACAAAAAGACCATTTATTTTTGTTGCCTCTCTTTTTCACACGCGGTCGTGTTTCTTTTTCTCTAAAATGGAATTCACTCACACTGTTAATCAAATCAGTCTGGGCTTTAGGTTTAAACAATCGTTTGTCCACACACAGATGCCCAGACATACACACACTACGCTCATTTAAGTGAATGACTATGTCTTTTCCATGTGTGGACAGTTTCAGGATCAGTTTACACTCTCACCAAGTGTCAGATATTTTTAAGCTATTATATGCAGTATATACTGTATATAGTTAGTTATTGTGTTTCGTAGCTCAAACATTGTGTACTGTAATACAATATTTTTTTAAATAGCAAATTCTTAAATAACTTCATCATTTGTCACTTTAGTCTGAAATGTTGCATGTGTAGAAGGGGCAGATTAAGATTGGGGGAGTTAATTGTGGGAATGTTTACTTCTTAGTTGGTGTTGGCTATTCAGGAAATGCAAATTTTTGTCCTCTTGCTTACAAACACAAACGCACACACACACGCGTTACATTGCTGCTCTGACACACCCCTAATGTGATGATTTCTCATAACAGAGAGTGAGAGAGAGAGAGAGTTCAAAGTACAGCTTGGCCTATCTGCTTTCCTCCTTTTCCAAAAACAACACAAACCAATCTGCCTGTGGCATGCTGAGGGGGAAGGGGGGATTACAGTACACACATAAACACTCAAACAAATGAACACAAGCAAACACACACACACACACAAAAGCTATGCAGTAATGACATAATTCTTTAGTGGGTGTTTGTGGGGTGAGGTTGTCCCTCAGACTCTTGCCAAACAACATAAGCTACCTAAACCTGACTTATCATCACTCAGGACATAAAAACCATGATGTCTCCTTTCTGTGACATTTACCAGACTTATCAGACATTATCTGTTACATTCAACACCAAGACAGATGGCAGAGAATAGAACAGGTATACACAGTTTGAGGTGAAGTCTGAGCCACTACTGGTTCCATCCAGCTCTATTCTTACACATCTTTATTGGTGTCTGGAGGCTATAGACACAAGCTTTATTAATGGTGCTATCATTCAACCCTTCTTCCCTCTTTCACAACTGAACCCTTTTGTGTCTTCGTATAAAGAGATAAGAAGTGAAGTTTTGCAGTAACACTGATTTTATGTTATGTGATGGTGTGTAAAAATATCAGCCCACTGGTGCCTGGTAGTTATTTTGCAGTAAGGTATAGTGAAGAATAGTGGCATGAGTGAAGAATAGTGGCATGAGGGGGACTTTTGGTTTGCAGTAAGTCCATTTTATCATGATGGCTTTACCAGCGGCCCAGTTAATAAGGCAGTACAAGTCAACAGCTGTGCCTATTAGAGGTAGCATGGCTTACATCATCCTCTATCTGTCTCCTGGAGAATGTTGGCTTTCCTTTTTTAAGTAAGATGAGATCCAATTGACTGCAGGTTGAGTTTGGCAGAGATCTTAGAAGCAGATTTCAGATCAGGTTACACTTCCACTACGGTTTTATGGAGTGAAGGGAAGGAAATGGCACATGAGACTTTCCTCATTTGGGTTTCTGTTCTTCATTGCCAATAAAGTATGTGAGCTTTTAGTGTAAAGTTAAGCTCCTACAGTCCTTGTTTAAAAATAACATTATTACTGATAATAAAAATTATTTGTCTTATTTTTATTTTATCTAGATTTTAATCCTTATTATTAGAAAGAGCTTTATAAAAAACAAAAAATATATATTTTAAAAGCACATAGACTAAAGGGAAGTAAAATATGAAGAATGATCAGCATATGTATAGTAATGAGAGGACATTCCACTGAGTGAGGGATCTGGACTAATAAACTTATAACGAATTCTGATTTATTGGAATAGCTAAAAGAAGTTTTCAGATATTAAAATTTTCAACTTAATGTATATGTACACTACCGTTCAAAAGTTTGGGGTCACATTGAAATGTCCTTATTTTTGAAGGAAAAGCACTGTACTTTTCAATGAAGATGACTTTAAACTAGTCTTAACTTTAAAGAA
>JAVQJL010057279.1:0-15127 GCA_036024295.1 Nannoperca obscura
TGTGTGTGTGTGTGTGTGTGTGTGTGTGTGTGTGTGTGTGTGTGTGTGTGTGTGTGTGTGTGTGTGTGTGTGTAGCTGGTGAACGGAGGCGAGGATGTGCTGGTGTTCTACAACGACCGCTCCTCCTTCCCGGTGTTGCTGCATATGATGGGCTCTGAGCGAGAGCGGACAGATGAAGATGGAGCTCTGGCTTACCACAACACGATTGTGGAGCTACTGGCTGCCTGCACCGAGGGCAAGAATGTCTACACTGAGCTGAAATGCAACTCTCTGCTACCGCTGGACGACATTGTCAAAGTTGTCACTGATATTCACTGTATACCAGAGGTAACGGCTGGATCCTTTTACTAGAAAATAATAATATAATAGCTTAAATTTATTGGTATTGATAAATAACGTTCACTTTGTCAAAAGGTTAATAACATGTTTGGGTACAATACATGTCTTTGATCTGAAAGTAATCAGGCATCTTATTTTCTTATCCCCCAGGTGAAAACTGCTTATGTGAACTTTGTGAATCACTGCTATGTGGACACAGAGGTAGAAATGAAGGAGATCTACACTTCCAACCATATCTGGAAACTCTTTGACAACTTCCTGGTGGACATGTCCAGTGTAAGTGTCAGACTGAAAGGTCACACATGTCTGCCTGATACTTTTCTAATGAGGCATTGATTGTGTCCAGATGCATAAAATGATGGAAAGATGTAAAGTGAGGTTGAGCTTGTTAAGAAGTTTTACCTCTTTTTTGTTTTTTTCTGTTTAAGGTGTGCAACACTACCACAGACCGTAACCATGCTGATCCTGCCCTAGAGAAGTATGTGACAGAGACAGTGATGGCCATTGTCAAGGGTTTCTTCAGCTCGCCTTTCTCCGTCAACCACTCCAACCTACAGGTATTGTTTTTCACCTCTGACAAGCAGGTGAAATCACAGAGTGATGCTCACTCAGGGCACGTCCAAACCCTATGCCAACCTTCGGCTACCTTACAGTAAAATTCTTGACAGCAGCTGCCTCCTTCACTGCACCCTACGCCTGGGACCTTCTTGTTTCATTGCAGACATTTGTACTTAGAGCAGCTGCTTGAGGTGTTTTACGCAGAAGTCTGTACTAATGTCCCATTATGTCCCAAGTGTTCCCACCAGGATTGTCTCTGTCTTTCTCTACACTTATGCCCTTTAAAAAAAACAATATTCCTTGTTCTCTCTCCTCTTTTCATAGACAAACCAGTCTGTCTTCATCAAGCTACTACAGTCTGCTTTCAGGATCTACAACTGCACCTGGATCAACTCAGCTCAGAAGGCCAATATAGAGAGCTGTATCAAAACACTGGCTGATGTTGGTGAGTGGTGTTGATTTTGTACCAGTATTTATATTTTTTCATGTCACATGTTCATGTCACAGTGTTAGTATGAGCTGCACAGTACCATTGACCACTACTGCATCAACTGGGTTTAAGGGACCTGTGTGGTGTTTGCTGTACAAGCAGAACATACAAACTCACACCAACATCTAACCTATCATGTTTCTCTCCAGCTAAAGCACGGGCCATAGCCATCCCAGTGGACCTTGACAGTCAGGTCAACACTTTGTCTCTTAAGGTCCACAGCAACATGGTGCAGCGAGCAGCCAAAGACTGGAGGATCTCTGCCCGCGCTCGACCCCGCAAGGAGCCCCTGGGTGGCCCTGACTACAAGAACATAATTGAGAAGCTGCAGGTGCACATTTGTTAACAAAACTAGGAGTCTATAGCCATGCTAGCAGCTCTGAGACTACACACAGGCACGGCAGTGCTTTGAGCACTAACTAACACTAACATGCTAATTAGCATTAAGGTTGATGGGACTGGCTTTACTTGGTCATAAAAGCTATTATAATTCGGTCTGAGAGGGACATGAATGTCAACACCAAATGTTATGGCAATCCATCCGACACATTTCACCTAAAAATCAAAATTGTCAACCTCATGGGGGCGCTAGAAGAAAAGTTAAGGGATCACCAGAGTTACTAGGCTACATCCTCTGCGGTCCATGGCTGACTGTACAACAGTTTATAGAAATCCGGCCAACAGTTGTTGAGATATTTCAGTCTGGACCAAAGTGGTGGACTGACCAGCCGACATTACCATCTTCAGAGCCGTGCTGCTAGTGTGGCTAAAACATACATGCACAACAGTAGAGTCCAAGTTGAGAACTTGAGGGCTAAATGTATGGTCTTCAGCAGTATCAATATGTCCAAGACAGCATTTGATTGAGCCGTTATGTGTGTCTGTCTGTGATGTACAGGGGGTGGTGTCCCTTCTGGAGGAGCAGTTCAGTCCGAAGGTTCACGCAGAGTTTTCTGTGCTGGTGGATGTTCTTCACAGCCCAGAGTTGCTGTTTCCAGAGGCTGCCCGGTTACGCTGTGAGAGTGGAGCTTTCATGTCCAAGTAAGTCACTGTCTGTAACCTGTGTTTGGAACAAAAAACACAGGTTGATATTTAATATGTGTTAAGTTAATTTAATAAGTAAAACATTTGCCTGTAAAATAATGTTTCTTTTCTTGCCATGGTGGAAAAACAAACCTCAACTAAAACGTAACTATTAACTAATATTACTATTATATTTATATATATCAGTAGTTGGGGAGGCTTTGGAACAGAGTTGAAAGGGGTTATTTAAACAAAATAGATAACCCTTTGGGTTATTTAAATAAAATTGTCTGGACTTAACTTGGTCACTCACTCAAACTAACATATTAGATATTTCATAAAACATGAGTTTGATACCATCAAACCTCCAGGGGTGCTGTTACTCTGCTGCTGCTGTCTGACCTCCCTGGAGAGCAGAAAGGGAGATTTCCCCCGTGGTGATCAATAAAGTATTGCTTTGTTTTCACTTGTGAGCCAGTGACTGCATTAGCAGGACACGGCTGTAAATGATACAGCCCTTCTCTTGTCACCCTGTCAGACTGATCAAACACACCAAGAAGCTTATGGACAAAGAGGAGAAGCTGTGTATCAAGATCCTGCAGACACTCAGAGAGATGCTGGACAAGAAGGAATGCTTTCAGGAGTCTGTGAGTACTTGACCTTGCATGGGGAACATGTCACTAAAACATGGCTTTCATTCAATCATTTGAAACTTATTAGAGATTTCAGAATACTTATAGTCTCACTGGTTCATAAAAATCACACGAATTCTGTAAAACTATCTTAAAGTTTGCTGTGGATGTATCCCTGTCTTAAAGTGACAGCAGTGCTGTACTCCTATCAGCAGTGCAATGTAGTCCTTGTTTTCTCCCTGGTCTGTCGGCCCAGAGCCCAGTCTCCCCTTCATCAGTATGCTGTGGGCCTTTCTATGTTACATAAGGCAGGGAGGCACTTGAGGACACACTCACACTGAGAGGGAGAATAGAAGGGAGGAAGTAAGGGAAGGAGGAGAAGGGGGGCCAGCACTGAACAAACAAATCAATACTGCAGCGGATAGGGGGTGCAGGAGACCGTCTCCCGCTGCACCCCCTCTCAGCCAGGGGACTGGAAAGTGAATGACGAGAGTTGGTAGAGGAGACTTAAGGAGGTGGCTGCATGTGTGTATGTTTGTGCACTGTCAAAGGGTGGGGGCAAAGTACGAAAAAGTCAGGTCTGTAATCACCTTTGTAATCACAAGGTTGATGAGAGTTTGTTCCAGCTGTGTGGTGAGAAGAGGAACACAAAATGAACTGCTCCAGTCAAGACTTCAATCAGCACTTAAGAAGACAACATCTCCAAAGAATCACCATTGTTTTGCGTCGCTTAGAGCTCAGTTTATTGTATTAAACGTTTTACTGAAGTAAAGTGGGAGAAAGCATGTGTCGTTGTTCACTGATGTGGGATTTCATGCTGACGCGATTTATTTTTGGCCGACAAGGCTGTCCTACTAAAGGCTGTTTTTGTGGCACGTTTAAATAGAATGCATGTATGTGCCTGTACCCTCTGTTTCAGTGTAATTGCATTAGTAATACTGTCAAAACTACCTTTCCCAATATAGTATATGTCAGCCAGTGTCACTTTCAGCTGCTTGAGTTTTGTTTTCCCTATTTGTGTTTGCATCTTGTGTCAGTCAGCCAAGCAGTTTTTTTCGAAAGGCAAATTATTCAACAGTTGTGTGGAACAAGATCAGAGGAATTCAGTGGAAAAACAGTCACTTTTTTAAAAGCGGCTCGGCGCATTCGAGAAGCCAGACAGTGCGGTAACGATATGTGAAATGTCAGTTTGTGTAGGTGTGCGTGAGTGTGCTCAAGCATGTATTTGTGGCCTCGCTTTGTCATATCCCTGTAGCCCAGAGCGTGGAGCTGCAGCCTCACTGCACAGGAGAGAGAGAGAGGGAGAGAGAAAGAAAGAGAGAGAAAACGATTGATGGAAATAATGAGAGAGGGAGAGGCAGACAGACAAAAAACAGAAGGAGAGAGACAGAGTGACAGCATAGGCAGCAGAGGTTGGTGGCTCCCCTGGGGTGCAATGAGTGGGTGGAGGAGAGTGAGAGAAAGAGATGGAGGGAGAGTGATCGAGGAAGGGAGGGAGGCAGGCAGCCATGTGAGGAGCCATGTGAGTGGAAGGGAAAAAAAAAAAGTGGGCAGCGGCTGCAGGGTGAGGGATTGGAGAGAAGCAGAGTCTGCTCAGTCCGTGAGGAGACAGGGCAGGGGGTGCGCTTACGTAACAGCCTGCAGTGGCTGAGCCAGCGTCACGTGGACCATCACGTTCTGCCTCCCTCCCTCCCTCCTTCCCTCCTTCCCTCCCTCCCTCCCTCCCTCACTCTTCTGTCCGCTCGCTGCCTCTCTCTTCCTCCTATGCCCCCTCCATGCTTTGTCTGAGTCTTATCGCATTCTGTCTGCCCGCCCGAGTTATTTTCTCTACCCCTCTCCGCTCTAGTCCCACCCAGGCCCTGCTCTTGGTTTGCCTGGGTCATGACAGGAGCACTGGTCGGTCAGCAAAGGGAAGATCCGCAGCAGTCACAATATGAAATGTGTTGGCTCTTATTGCTGCACTACACTTGTTTTGTTTGTCGGATAAGGGCAGTTTTTATGTTTGTGCTCATACTTGCCCTCAAGATGTCATGAATGAGGTTTGTTGGGGAAAAAAGACCTGAAAGAATGTTTCACGTATACTGATATTGTATACAAATATTGCATGGAAGAAAATATGCAAAAAATTCCATTGTAGACTAAGATTTTGCATCTTGTGCACTTTGTGGCCAATAATACATCAGCCCGTTTCACAATACTGTGCAACGTCCTTACACTGTCTGTGATACTCAGCTGCAAGCACATGTGTTGCTAATGGAGAAAAAACCTGTTTTATACTGGGAAACTAATGTATAGTTTCATTTTTTTTAAAAGGCTAAGTAATTTCTTAAATCATCTGGGATGCACACAATATACTATATTTACATTGTCCCCTGTTTGATTGAACCTTTCTTGCATGAGACACCCCACCTCTTTTCTCTCATTTCCTGTCACCAGTCCACCTTTCAAGTCAAGAATGCTCCCCCCCAAAAAAACTTAATAAATGCCACTATTGCATTTCCATACAATGTTTATCTGGACAACACTAACTCAGCACCCCTTTTTTTCCCTATAGATTTTGGACAATGAAGAATAAGGATAATAAGAAATAAGTCAGGCTTTGGATACACAGACGTTACTTGTTAGCAGTTTGTTGTTGGCTAAAGTTTTTCTTTTAACTTTTGCGTATTTTAGTTATTACATGTCTTCTGTGAATGCATGCATGTATTTAATGTGCTGTCATGTGTATGTGCATGTAAGCGTGTCTTCTGTACAGAGGATTGAAAAAGCCAGTTATGTAATATTAAAACATTGTCACACTCTTTTTTTTTTCCTCCCTCTTTCACACTCATCCCTGTCATTCACACACTGTCTGTCCTTCTTTCTCTCCCATCCCTCTCTCACTCTTTCTTTTTGCTTGCCAAGTTTCACACCACCTGCCCAAGGCAAAGCAGATTTACAGATTACCACCCTCTCAATGCTAAGCGCATCACATGGACGCATGTAGACGTAAAGCTTTGCTTAGACACACATGCAGGTCTCAGGCATGCAGTGCCACGCTGTCTGTCCCTGTGTGAGCTCATCCTGCTGGGTTTTCCCTGTTTGTCTCTCAGGGGAGTAGTGGAACATGGCTGAGGTTCATCCACAGTGAGCGAGTCAGGCAGAGAGCTGGGTGACCTCACAGACACCTTGTATAGTTTGACCTTTGGCTGGATTCAGGCTGACACAGCATGCTGAGTCAAGTCAGAAAGTTGGAGTTTAGGAAATACAGGCCCTAAATCTGAACCCTGAATAGATAAAAGGCTCATACATTTTTATTCAATGCCAAAAAAAAAAATCTATTTGTCATGTACATTTTACTACCCGAGTGTGCTAAGAAGGTCCTTCCTTCCTCTCGTCCTCATTCCCCTCGATCCATCAGTCAGGTGTCTGTTAGTTGAGTATTATGTTTTGGTTTCCATGGCAATCAGGGATTAGCACATGTTGTTTGTCTGTCTGGTTTGGCTGTGACTGGGCACAGGAGGTCTGCGTACCCTGTGTAGAAATGCCTTCAGACCAGGAGCGCGGTGCCTGCCCAACTTTTTAAGCTCCGACTAGTGGAGGAAAGAGACGTCCTGTAAAAACCACTTGTAAAAATGCGAAAGGCCCCGACTTTATGCATCTGAGGGCCACTATGAATGAGATTAATTGTCCTTGTGAACAGTGTTTCGACACAGTTCATAGCGTGTTATTTGAATCTTATTGCATGTGAGTTAGGTCTCTTGTGTTCAGGGAGGCACATGACAGGCGACAGAATGAATGCTATGAATTGCAACTTGTGTTTGAGCTGATTGCTTCTGGCTCTAAGCTTTGTTAATGCACATAGCAGGTTGACAAAATAATATACACAACATATAGTAGTTCAGCATTAAATAGGACTTTAGTAGCCTCATCTTATCTTGTTGACACTGTCGGAGGTCATCATCATATCATTTCTGAGGGTGCGTTTTTTGTGCTAATAAACAACTATCCCATTACGTGCCTTTCAGTGTTCATCAGTGTCTACTTGTGACCATTGTTCCCTTTTGCCAGTACATTCCTTCTGCATTTGACACAAACTGTATGTCATCATCACTCAGTTTGAGGCTTTCCCTTTGCCACATTACATAATTTGGCAATGTTTGTAAACTGATGCACTTGCAATTTAGGTAGCAACCATCTGGACTGTGTGCCCCTCTGTAAGTTCCCCTTTATTGCTGTGGTATTGCATTTATAAAAGTATTGATCACACCTCTTCTAAAGTTCTAAAAATCTGTGTTCAATTTGACGCACTAATCTAGACAATCTTATTGTGATTGACTGTTGTTGCATCAGTCACAAACACTAGAAGATGATGTAATGCAGCAGTGGAAAAAGTCTGATATCATGATAACTTATGTTCGTTAAGAGTAGACTCTCACCAACACTGATGGGGAAAAAAACTCCACAGACTCAAAAACGACTTGGTGATTCAACATTTTCATCCACTAGCATGGCTTAAATCCAAAGTTATTTTATTGTAAGGGTTTTTTTTCTGTCTATCATGTGTACATACTCTGGTGCCAGTGAGCCAGCTAACCTATCCTCAACATTACAGTCTTCCTAACAAACACAATCAGCACTTAACAGTGTTAGTGAATCACATGTAACACTTCCACAGCAAGCTAACAACTAACAGTCTTCTGAATGTTTGTTTACGCTGCTGGTCTTGTATTTCCCTGAACCAGTCTCACCAATTGCTCTCACATGTAGCTTTAATTTGTTTTGCTGTTGTGCTTGTTTGTTGGGTAAAAGCATTTTATGTGCTGTGGAATTGCAGATTGAAAAACATCGTAAATAGCGGCATGTGATACACATCACTGCGCATGAGTGTCTCTTTTTATCAGATGCATGTACACTGATGGCCCTGTATGAAAAGCTGCAGAGCCACCTGTAGTGACCGGGTCAGGAAATGCTTTTGAGAATTGGAACGAGAAAGAGCAGAGATGTAATATAAAAAAAGGTTCTGTCTGCCTAACTTGTCCGACTTAATTGAACAGCATCACCTAACATAGCTTAGCATAGCTCAGCTTTGAAGTGCATTAACAATAATTCACTATTATTAAAAGTAGAAGCATATAGCTCTAGTTCTAGCTCCTGTGTGCTCACCCTATATCAGGCTTTGTTGCCAGAATTTTAGAAATCCTGAGCCTATGAGTCGAAGCCACAGCACATTTAATCATATTTTCTGCAAAGTAGCAGAAGTTCTTCCAAGTAAATTCTTGAAAGCTACAACTGCTACAATAACTGTCTTAGAACTTTTTCTCTATTTTCCCTGTAATTAGTACCAGATTACATACTTATTTCTAGGAAAAGTAGGAACTCCCTTAGGAAATGATTTGGAAATGATGGACCTGTAAAGTAAAGCATTACCATTTAATTTACAAATATGAATGTCTAAATGGTGTTTCAAAATCTTTTTTATGCTGTCAGGAGTGAATTTGTAGTGTAATAAAACAGAATCCTGGCAATTATAAAAAGTCTGCCTGAAAAATGGAAAATCTAAAAAACTAAAAAGAAATTCCTAGAAAAAATAAAGATGACTTGACCTCATTGTTCTCAATGGTGTGTACAGCCCTGCCTGCATCCTCCCACATCTGTCTTCACTCTCCCACTTCATGTTCCCTAAGTGTCTGTACTAAAACAGCAGAATAATATGACAGTATGTGTCTTGTTTTCCTGATTTTGTCCTATTCATGAGGTAACTCCCTTGGTGAGAAAGCCTTGCGAAGCACATTGATATGGATATGTATTATATTACGGAAGGCTCCCACATTAAGCTTTTCATTTTACCTCTATTCCAAGCTGTGAAGGAGCTCACTGACTCCTTAGAGACAACTGAAGTTGTTATTAGATAACATGCAACACGTCCTTTTATACAGTACATGATCGGATTGAGTTTCAGCTTGAGTTTTAGTATCATCTGCTAATGACAACAACGCTCCGGAAGGTAGAGTTTCAATTTGAAGCAAAGTGTGTTGACTGCAGTTTCAGTTGGGAGCTTAATGTTGCTTCCTGATGGTAAAGTTGTTGGATGTTGCTCAGCCCTCACAAGGCCTGTGGGGAAACTCTACTTCTACTGCATCACAGTGTACTTGATCAGCTTTCCCTACTGTTTACTATAGACACACCGAGAGTCTTCTCACGTTTCTGTTGTTAGAGAAAGTAACACAGAAAAGAAAGTAGCCCGCCCGATCCGAACCTTGTTTGGGTAACATTCTCCTCCTCTGTGGCCCGAGTTTCTGCTATAATCGACCTTGTCTGACCTGTGCAGCTCAAGCCTCCCCTGCCCGTTCCTGTCACTGTCTGTCTTGGTTCACAGCTGGTGCTGCCCTTCGCTGTCTGTGTGAGTTTTCAGACCACCTAAAGAAGCACAGGGCAGGCTGGTGTCTTTGTCTTTTTCTCCATGCGTCTCTTCGGAGTCGGTGAGATCTGCAGACAGCAGAGCTGCGAGGATGCCGGAGGTGGGGATCAGCAGCTCATCCCCAGCTTGGACACCAGAGCCGCAGTGTGGCGTGCCAGTGCACATTTTAAAACACCACGACTGTCTGCTCCTCGCTAGGTTTTGTTTGCTCTTCTCCCTCACCCCACCCCCTCTCTTACTTCTGTCAGTTCTTCTACCTCTATTTCTATCTCTCTTTTCTTTCTCGTGGCTCTTACATCACCTGACTGGAGTTTTTTTCTTGTCAATGCAGCAGCAAGCAGATGAGTCAGGCTGAGCTAACTCTCCTATGCCGCCATCCTGCCTCTCCTCTCTCTCTGCAGACCTAGCCAGCAGACTGCATCGCCCAGAAGGGAAGCGAACAAGAGCGAAAACCTGTCACCCCCAGCCCCCCCGTCCCCCGTCCCCCCCGTCCCCCCCTTTCAACTTCCCTCGCCGGAGTGTTTCTTTCACTGGTGGTTTGAGGGTAGTGCAAAACCAACACGTCCTCTGTTAGAAAAGGGGAAATGTTAAGTCAAAGATGATTCAATCTGCAATCAGTCAAAGAGCGTGCATTGGGATGTGCTGCCTTACAGAGTGTAGTGGAGAGTTTGTAGCTGCACTGAGTGTGTGTCTGTGCATTGCTGTGTGGAAATGAGAGGCTAGCTCAATGGATCCTCACCTTCAGTTCAACAAGTGTGTGTGTGTGTGTGTGTGTGTGTCTGTGTGTGCGCGTGTGTTTGTGTGTGTGTGTGTGTGTGCGCGTGTGTGTGTGCGCGTGTGTGTGTTTGTGAGACAGCTCCGCCAGACAGTGCAGGCAGACAAGTGTCTCTGCTGACTGCAGATGAGATGGAGTGTTTACTGACACAGGGAGCATCAGCTACACGTGCTCCTCCACATCTTCTCTCTTCAGTGCACTTAGTTTGATGCGCTTCAGCTGGACTGTGCCTGGGCAGCCTTCATGGCGAGGCATGGAGGTGCCTCATTTGTCCAATCTCTCACTGTCAAAAATTTATGTTTTTTTGTATTTTTTTTTTTTAAAGGATGCAGTTTGAAGTGTTGTTGAAAATACATCATCAATAGTGACCAGTATTTCTCTGGCATGCCTCACCTTCGTGGTGAAGGCAAATGCCTAATTTGTCTGATCGCTCACTGTCAAAAATGAATGTTCTTCATTGAATGAAATACTGGTCGCTATAATGAATGTTATAGCGACCAGTATTTCTCTAATAATTCAGTTTAAGTCTTTCGCAGAGACTTTTGTGTCACATTACAGTTTGCAATGCACCAGCAATTTAATGTGAGCATCAACTACTGTAAACAACGCTCACAAAGGCAGCTACAAAAGTGAGTCATATAAAGCTGAATACCAATTAGTGGTATGTGTCAGCTTTAATAGAGGTGTGACAATCACAATAAGGGAACTTGCAAAGGGACAAAGAGGCTAGATTATCGCTGCCTGAATTGTTGGTGCGTCAGTCGCAAACACTGCATAATGATGTAATAAAGGGAAAAGGTTTAATATTCATAACAGTGTATGCCAAACACAGAAAAACTGCATTAACTGAGAGAAACAATGGATTGTTCCTATTGATTAGTCTGACCATAGTTTTTATATTAATAAATACATTTAGTGTGTGTACAAAATGTCAGAAATACAATTGTCAAAGGAACCGTCCAAACCTCAAAGAAATTTACAAGATATAAAAAGAGAGAAAAGCTGTGAAGCTTGAGCCAGAAGATGTTTGTCATTTTTACTTAAAAAAATGAGTAATAAATGAGTAATTCATTAAACAATTATTCACTTATTAAAATAGTTGACAATTCATATTTTGTCGATTGACTAAATTGATTAATCGACAGATTGTTTCTGCACCAATTTGCTTAACAACACCTCAAACTAAAGCCTAAAAACTGGTAAATGAGTTGGATCCAACACCTCAGCAACACCACATGATGAATTTACTGCAGACCTCTAGTATTTTCAGGTGCTTCTGTTCGTCCTTCACCTGTTTCTCAGTGGAAGGCTGATTGTCCTACTAATATGTTTCCATGGAAACCACAAGTGGCTCCCTACAGTCCATTCATCCTTTTGCTCCACCCTTCAATCAATCTGTTTATCTGTCTATTCACCCACTCTGTTGATCAATAATGCCGGTGAGTTGTTAGGTTGCCATAGAAACTGATACTGACCACCCCTTAGTGTACATGCATTTTTCATATGCCATCCATCCATCGCTCCCTCCTGTTGCACAGCAAAAATAGATGGTGACAAGCACAATGCAAGCCATCCACCTGTCAATCACTTGTATTATGCAACCACTGAAGGGAGATTATCTCCATGAATCCTTTAATCTCATTTCTGCTTATCTGCGTCAAATGTCAAAAGAGATGCACAGAGATGTTGGTGAGAGATAGAAAGAAAATAAATTGGTGTTGTATAACACATTGTTTCATGCGTATACATAAATCCACCACACCTAAACGACCACATGCAGCATCCTTTTATCACTTTTTCACTTCAGGGCTTCTGTGTTCATGAGGTATTTTCTTCAGTTGGGATTCACTTGGTCAGAGTTATCTTGGTTTCTGATCTTTGTCCACTCAATAAATGCAATCTCCTCAATCACAGTAATCCATGCTGTTGATCTTAGTGAAATCGTATAAAGTTGATCTCAAACTTTCATGCTAGAATAAAGAAAACATCAACATAAAAGATGTCATTAATTATAGCAAACCTATAAAACCTCTTTTCATTTTTTTTCTGTCATGGCTGCCATCTCAGAATCTCAGAAATGCTCAGTTAGGATCTAGTTATACGACAAGACTATTATTTTCATGCTGCTCAATGAGAGGCTCCAATTTCTTTGTTGATTTCTTTGCATTGTCATCCTGGAAGCCATCGTTCCCATCAAGAAAGAAATGCATTATGGGATGACGATGATCATTCCTATTAGGTGTAAGATGAAATCTGCTCAGCCGTCTTGTTTGGATGATTGGGAGGATTTCATGCCAGTGAATACACCACACCACGGATGCTGTCTTGGATGGGACATTTGTTAACATGTCCTTCCTTTTGATGTTATTTTTTATGGTTATGGCTCACAAAATGCTATTTCTTTAAAAAATGTGTCTTAAAATGTGAGTTTTCCTAGTTTGAGGCTGGTACTCTCTTAGACTGTGATATGGATTTAACGTCATGATTTCTGTCTCCACAGGGAAACGAGTTGAGAAAGATTCTCCTCACACGCTACTATGGAAATCAAAAGCTCCTCTCTAAGTCAGAGCTTGGGAGTGGAAACAGCTCATCTGGCGGCTTTGTCAAGCCGTCATCTGGAGGTACTGAGAACCCCAAATAAACCCAGTAGACACTGCAATAACTACTCACTGCAGAGGAAACAACAGCAGCTAACATGACAGCACTCAGCTTCTTAGAAGAAGTGCTATTTGACAATTGTTGGCAGACTGTGTAAAACCGATTCCTAAAGTACCACAAAAAAGCAGCATTTATGTCCAAACAGTCGTGGAATATTGTTAGATAAGAATAAAAAATGATCAATATATTTGTTAAGAGCAATATATCTGTTAAGAGCACAATTATGTTAAATATTAATTAATCTCTGCAGGAGGTTCTCCCATGCTGGACTCTGACAAGCCGGGCAGCAGTGTGGTGGAGATCCAGTGTCTCCTGGACAATGTTGGGGCATCAGAGCTGGTGATTGACCTCATCGTCAACACCAAGAATGACCGGGTGTTTGAAGAAAGCATTCTGCTGGGCATTGCCCTTCTCCAAGGCGGAAACACACAGATACAGGTGGGTGGCCCACACTCCTTTATTTTCCTTGCACATTGATGAGCTAAAACACACACACACACACACACACACACACTCACAGACTCCAATTTGGATTTATGTTGATAACGACTCTGCCTCCCACCCAGAACTCCTTCTATCACCAACTGCACAAGCAGAAGAAGTCCGAGAGGTTCTTCAAAGTTTTCTATGACCACATGCGTTTGGCTCAGCAAGAGATCAGAGCCACCGTGTCCGTCAACATGTTTGAGCTCAGCTGCAGAAAAAGGGATGATGACAGTGACGTCAGTAGCATCAAGTTAAAGAAAGGTACAGTCAAGTAATGATGCATTTTAAGTGTGGCCATTTGTCACCTCTGCTTTCTGGAACATGCAGCTGAATGTAAGTAAGGTTTATATAACGTGAACCAGCTCGATAATAATGTCAGAGGTACACAGAGATGAGCATTTTGAAAGTGAGGTTATTTCCTGACCACAGCCGAGCATTTCCATAGAAACACTCCTAGAGTGAGTGAAAAGCCACAAAAAAGGCTCAAATATAAACTTGAAAACCTTAACGCTTTTCCAGTACGTGTGGTCTTAATGTTCATCTCGGCATTTAAATGTTGAGTTTAAACAAAAGTGTAGGATAAATCCAGAACGATCTTTGTTGCTCTGCTGACCTCTGTGCAGACTGTTGTTCCCTATTCCTGCTTGTGATGTGGGCCGTCACATGTCAGAGGCCATGTGACGGCCCACATTACAAGCCTATCAAAAGGCCATTGTATCAAGATTGGGTACTTTCATGCTACAGAACCCCACTCAATAGTTGCCCACTTGTTGAGAAGGGGTGGGAGGGGTCTCTGAATTTCTTTTTTATTATGTCTAGAACATCAAAGTGCAGGCTGCCATTAAACATGAACTGAAATGGTAACCATTTCCATGCCATCATCCGTTTACAAAGATTCATCTTCTGCAAAATGTTACTCTACTGTCCAATGATCAAAAAGTGAATCATGTTTTTCTTTTCATGTCTCTGTTTACCTGCATACTGTGCTCTAGGTAAAGACTCTGGGCTCCATATAAGAGAGGACATGCGAGGGCAGCTGAAGGAGGCCTCATCAGTGACCTCAAAGGCCTTCTGTGCCTTTAGAAAGGAGCTGGATCCTGACCTTGAAGGCCTTGGCCAGAACAATGAGATAGTCGGGCCTGAAGAGGCATTAGAAGATACTCAGATGAGCCCAGCCATCACCATCATGAAACCAATCCTACGTTACCTACAGCTGCTCTGTGAGAACCACAATTCCGACCTGCAGGTAGTGGCCCCTTTTGTGACTGAGAGTAAGAACCATGAAGTTAAACTACTGTTAAACGAACTACTGAGTGACTGTTGTTCTTCTGCTCTGAATACAGAACTTTCTGCGCAACCAGAACAACAAGACAAACTACAATCTGGTGTGTGAGACTCTTCAGTTCTTGGACTGTATTTGTGGAAGCACCACTGGAGGCCTCGGGCTGCTGGGCCTTTATATAAATGAGAGTAATGTGGACCTGGTTCGCCAAACCCTGGAAACCATCACAGAGTACTGCCAGGGACCCTGCCATGAAAACCAGGTAGGGGGAGGATTGGTTAGTTTAAAGTTTATTTACTGAATAGTTAAGTAGATTATTATATTTAGTATTCAACAGGATGATGAGCCTGTATTAGCATAGATTTATATGTGCGCATGCGCTTGTAAGTGCGTGCTGCCCGATATGGTTGCTCCGCTCGTCTTACTTGCTCTTTTAAATCTTTTTGTAATTTAACTTTGTACTTATGGGTTTTTTGTTTGGTGT
>JAVQJL010057284.1:0-19033 GCA_036024295.1 Nannoperca obscura
GTGTGTGTGTGTGTGTGTGTGTGTGTGTGTGTGTGTGTGTGTGTGTGTGTGTGTGTGTGTGTGTACATGTTTATGTGCATCGTAGTTGGTTTTCATTGGAGTCCCATTGGTGGTGATGTGGTTGCAGACTAAGTGATCCTGTTTGCTACTCTTCAAACTAAGTGCTTCTTACTGGTGGGATGGTCTCGGTACTAACTCCCTTACCCAACTTCTCTCTCTCTTTTTCCTTGTTCTTTCTGAGGTAAAACACACACACACACACACACACAGATGGAATAGTGTCTCCATTTAGATAAGATGGTAAAAATGGGGCAACATTTTCCTCTGGTAATGAGCTTCTGTATACAAATATTCATTTATTTATTTGTTCACTCCCTCCTGAACAGTTTCATGCAAAAAGTAAATACCTTCTGGTTTTGAACTCTTATTCAAGCAAACAAGTTGGCCATGAACACACAACTAACACACCCTAACAGCCCCCAACCCTCTTATCCACCAACCCAACCACACACACCAAAAACCAATCTATTGACAACCAGAAATTACACTCAGCCCTATGCTTTACTTATATGCAAAGGTTTGAGTAAAAGTCTCTTAAGCAATTAAGGGTTGATAGTGTTGAGTTTGCTACTTCCTGTTTGCTTCCACCCCACAGTAAATATTTGACTGAACAAATTAAATAGGTCTCTCACTGGCTGAATGTGGTATCCTTAGTGAACTGTTAAAATGGGAATGGGGAGAAAAAAAGCGCAAAGCAACAGCGTGTGGGAGTGTACTCAAATTAAGCCGTAGCTGAACACCTACACGTCTGCATAAGCAGAATTAACAACAAGCCTAACTGTAACTGACAGCATTTATAATGAGGCCATCCAAGTACTTCTCTGCAGCCCCTTTTCTCAATCAAACTCTGGCACATTGATACATTATAATCTGAAATAAATATCACCTTAAAGAGGAAAGGTCCATGGTGTTACAGAGCAGAGGTTTCCTTGCTCCTTGCTTGACCCAGAAATTGTTCCGTTCCACCATAATGAAGGACATAGACTGTAAGTAAAGATGGACAACGCTGAAGAAATTGTGGTGTGAATGCTAGCTGCTGAAAGGCTGATGCTAAACTGAATAGCTAGCTTGAAATGTTAAAATGTATGAACAATGTTGAATATATTAATATATGTTGAATGGCTTGCGCTAAACTGGATAGCTAGCTTAAAATGAATAATACTGAAAATGTATGAATGATGTCGAATATTTTCAGGATTGTTGGAAAGCAGAGGCTGAACTGAATTGCTGACAAATTAGAAAAGGGCAGTTGAAGAATGAGTTGAGAAGTGCGAACGAGATGAAGGATGCAATGTATAAATAGATTTTAAATGTTTAATAAATCTCATAATGTAAGAAGGTGTTTGTAGTTAATGTATGACTAAGTGGCCCATGTCCCATCCACTAACATGGAGAGGGCGGTGTTTATGACCTACACTGCAGCCAGCCACCCGGCGGTGAAAGAGATATTCTGGTTTCAGCACAAATCTTTAAGGAGACATGAGACCCGCCTTCACAATGTCTGTTACCAGACTGACACACCTCTTTATTGGAAATCTGTTGGTGATTGGACGCTGCAGCTGATGAGATTGAAAGTGGACAGACCCACAGAACCGACTCAAGACTCCTATGTTTTCAGATTTACCATAGAGTTAAAGATACTGGATCTGCAGGTTGTATTGATAAAAGAACATGCAAAACTTTCTTCATTCATTAGAAAGATGTTTTTTCTTCATGATCTTTTATTTACCCTTTTTTTATATGATGTACATAATAGTCAGGAGAGGTTGAGAAGTTGATGTCTTTCAGCAAAAACATTTTAATAATCGTCATTTACATTCAGTCACAGATAAGCTGAAGATCCCAGTACATCTGGTATAAATATAGGTTGAGGTGAGATATATTTACATAACTGGCACATCTAAAACATCGGGCTGCTCAATTGTTTCTGCAAAACATTATAAAACATTATGGTAACCTGGATTATTGACTAATGAACTGACAAAAAACACACTTTTCAACATCTCATCCCAAAACTTACAAAAGTACAACCTGACTAATGAAACACATCAAAACAACGTCCCCTAATGTGTACCAGAAGTGTGATTTTCTAAATAATTTTGAGAGCGGACTGGGGGAAAATAATCACATCCAGAGTACTTCTGACAAATGTCAGTCCGGGAATGTACTGCATTTATACACCTATGACCATTTCAAATGGGAAGGATTCATCAACATAAACTATAACAAAACCAACATGTCTGTTTAAGGTATTGGACCACCACAAGTGCTCCTTGTCACAGCTTCTCCAACTGTGCTCAGTTTGTGTTTGATTTTAATTTTTAATGGGTATGAGCTTAGCTAAGCTTACTGTTTTCTCAGGGATGGTTTGCAATATGACACAATTATTATAGCAAGTTTAGCCAACTAACATCATAAAGTGCATATTGGCTCAAACTGGATAATCAGATTTTAAGATGATGTTGCTGGTGAAATATATTTTTTATGAAATAAATAAATAAATTTAAAAAAAAAAAGTTTTTTAAAATTATTATTATTATATATAATATATATATTTTAATTTTATTTATTTATTTCCCATTGATCTGTTTATTTATTCTTCAAATAGTCATGTGAGTTCACTCAGGCTTGCCACTGCTACTTCCAATTACCTCTGTGGATGTTGCCATGCTTACTTTGAAACAATGGAAGTGGCAACCACCCAACACTTTAAGCAACCTTAATGTAGAAGTAAAGTGGCCTATTACAACACAACATCTCCGAAAGTTCAGTTCTTTGCAGCAGGTCGTTGTGGAACAAAATTAAACTGACAAAACTACAGTTTAGCCTGTGGCAAAGCTGCTCCGCCTATCCTAAGACATTTTCGGGTTTTAGATGTTTTCAGGAGGCTCATCTTGCTCTGAGTGCCCACAGCAGCCATCACAAAATATCCACAGAGCAACACACACATCTCCAAAAGTGCTTTCGGTAAATTGCCTTTGAGAGCTCAAAAGAGATAAATTAGGTGAACAAATTGGCACCACACACAGCCTGAAGGCGCCTTACTCGCTGATCATTTCTAGCGCCTGTTGATAAGCTGAATTACATCCAAGATGCAGTTTGTTTTCACTAATGCCCCTTAATTTTTAAACGAGGATTCCTCAGTGATCTGTGTGATCTAAATGACTCATAATGTTGCCACGATCAGCATAAAGACTGTCAGCATTCTTTCTAGCTGGTTTTATCTATAGCAGTCTCATCATGGAAGCACTATTCAGTTCCCCTGGTGCCTTTGTACACTCTGAAATTGAAGTGTCATCCCATTGTATTTGTAACACAGGAAGCCTCAGACAGATTATTATGCCCAAAATCACTCAGACTCCTCATTGCTTCGGCTTTATAGTCGCACTGTTGGCTGAGCTATTTCCTGTCTAGAGAGCCTTGTTCCTGTCGTACCTGCATTGTCATACTTTCAACCAGAAGACAACAAGGGAAGTCTTGTTGAATGGCTTAATACATTTTTAAGAAACTTTTTCTTTTTCGATTTGGCATGGGTATTTGACAGGGGCGAAATAACAGATGGTGAGAGGGTTATTACAGGTCAAACAGCGAAGTGCCTCTTCATCACATCTCTTGTAGGCTGTGAAGACGAAAGCCTTTGTCCATCTTTTAACACGGCTCATTGTTGTAGACTGTCAAGCTAGTAAAAATATAATACATGCAAAACGTGTTTCAGTGTGTGTTGTAGTAATGAATTCACAGTGTATCATAAAGACTTACACTTCTGTTGTGTGATTAGAACCTCCTCTGGAATCTGCGATACATTTTGGTCTTGCAACAACTTCTCTGCAAGCTGTTTTATTAAACTGTGTAAATTAAATGAAGCGCTTACGTGTTAAATGTTCCACTGTGCCTTTCTTTATCATACTGCAGATATCTTAGCAACAGAATGCCTGTTCTGTATATTCTGTATGAGAAATACTTCATGTGTGGTAATGATGCAAATAACTGAACAGAATATGTCAGTAGGTGTTTCAGTGTTCAGTGTCAGAGCTTAGATACTGAAGGTCCTCTTTTGGGGGGGGGTTCTTCGGTTTTACTATGCACATGGACTATGATTTGATAGTATCTACTGTGCCTCAGATACTCCAATCAGTTATGCATTTATGGCTTGTGTACATTTTGATGATCTCCAGTTTATTCATTTTTTTCACCTCAAAAATGTTCAAGTACACTGAGACAAAGTCTCATCCCTCGTGTTTCTGAGCTGAGATGTGTTAAAATCAAACCCAGAAGAAGTTAGAAACACTACACTACACTACTTAATTGCTAATTCTGTGAGTTGGTTGAAAACTCAATCTCTAGGTGACTTTTTAATGTTTAAAGGAGAGACACTGTTCTTGTACTGTCAGTCCAAGTATTATATGAATAAGAATTAAATTACAATGTTCTTCTGTTCTGCTAATATCTGCTAAGAGGGCTTTTTTTAACCTAACCTGTTACTCGCAAGTTAATATGGTTAGTTAATGATATGCTCTTGGTTTTGAAAGTACTGTAAAGCTTTGTTACCATTACCATTCCGTTTGACATGTTAGCAGATTATGTTTGAGCAGATAAACACACAGTTTTTTCTATTCTTTACACTTGTGCTTGTTTTTTAATTAGGAAAGGCTAAAAAGAGACACCACCCTCCAAACTCTTTGTTTAGCGAGTATCATTCTTATTACAGCCCGATGCACAACGCTTTAGCATTAGGAGAAATCCAAAGTTGCCTGCAATGCCTAGTAACAGTTGCCAAGCTATTATTGGACAGTCGCTGGGGTTTAGAGAACTGTTATTCTTTTATGGATTGAATTGTTAACAAAATTGACAGTTCCACAGTTGGAAACGTATTTCCCTACACTTAGACAAGACAGCCCTTTCTCTTATGTTTTTCTGCTTTCTGACCAATTAACTAATTAGTATTCATAATTAGCTGTATGTCCTTCAGCCTTAAATGTGTCACGATCTTCAACAACAACATAAGATCAAGTGAAAATAGATATTTGGTGAAAATCCAATTATCCCAGTAATGAGCTGTAAGTGTAAGAGGCATCACAGTGAACTTCAGTGCCGCACTAATGAGCTGTAACTCACTTCAGGTTACTCTCGGCTGTTTGTGAAACATGGGCTGAAAACAAATGGGTGCCATTGGTCAGACCACACAGTTTACCTGTAAGTAGGGAGTGTTTGGTTCGATGCACAACAACAGACACTTTAAATGTAGAGCATTGCAAGATAAGATTGTGATGTGTTATTATGTGATTAATTGTGCAGCCATAATTGGACAAAAAACTTTGAAAATGAGATAAATGGGAAAAGGACTGCATCAGTTTTTTTCAAATGAAATACCTTAATCTTTACCTGATGACAGACCTCTTTTGATCATTTATATAATGATATAATAAAGTCCTCACATTAGAAATCACAATTTGCCTCCTGTATCCTGCCGATAACCATGTTTCCTTTAGTCACTAAGAGAAATTTAGAGAAAGACTCATAACCATCTCCACCCTGAAAAATAATAAACTCACCTTGAGTTACTGTGGAAAACAGGTTACCACCGTAGAAAATATTAATGCTGCCTGAAGAATCTTCATGCTGTTATGATTGTAGCTGCCAAATTGTGCTGCATCTGCTGATAAAACTGGATCTGAGAGACTGGAAATGAGACACCTGCAAAGGCATGTGAGTCTGGGAGCTGCAGAAGTTTGAGGACACAAGTAATAAATAAATACATTTTACTCGTCACTAGGAGTTGAGTCAAGATGGAAAAATGTCAGGCTTGGGAGTACAGCTGTTTTAGAGGGAAAAGCTCTGATGAAACACTACCAGCACCAAACAGCAGAGTTAGCGACTAGCTGGTGAACACAGTGGAGCATTTAGCAGTGAATGAGTCCGATAACAAGTCCTCATACCTACAAGACAGGATACCAGTTTACCAGTGCCTCTCAAGATGACACACATGGCTGCTGGAAAAACAATATATATGACATCAGAGAGTACCAACGACATGCGTACCAGACCTTCATCGTCATGGTAACAATAATAAACATGTGGTTAACATTGTTAACATTGCGTTTTGGTTAGGTTTAGACACCAAAACTACTTGGTTAGATTGTAAATTGTCACATCACATGACTTACTAACGTAACTTAACATTACAATTTGACTTAAGTAAAAATAAGTCAGCGCTGACATTTGGTTTCACATGGGACATGAACAGCAGTCTCCTGGGTGACAGTCCAGATTGTGTCCTCCCTATGCAGACTTTGCTGCTCTTAAAAAACTAACCCACCTGACTTCCACCTTTGCTCCCTTCATAATTACTACGGCCGTTGGAGGTTGCCGCCTAGCAATAAATGAAAATAGTAGTTGTAATAAACTTCTTGCACGAGGTATAAGGCTTTATTTTGGGGGAGAGCTAAGAGTTAGTGAGGACCAAAGCAGAGCTAAAAGTAGAGAAAATATCAGACTTACAGTGTAAAGTGTTAGGTGAAACCCAAAAACAATGTTGTTAAGACACATTCTTCATTTTAACTCTACAAGGTGACAATATGTCAATGTTCCCAAAGTTCCCCAAACACCAAGAACCATCACAGTTACATTAGCTGGTCTGGAATCAACTGAGAGACTGAGACTTTTAATGAGTGCAGCTCCTCTGTGATCCAAATCCAAGTAACGTCATCCTCACACACACACACATACTCACAGGCACGTGGACATTTTGCCTTTCAACATCTCAGCCACCATGAGGTCCCATCTCCTCATTGAAGGTGTTTATGCATGTTGCGGAAAGTGTGTGTGCTGTCACAAGCTCTTCATGGGTCTTTCAATCACAGTGGCCTGTTGGGAGAGCTCACAGCACAGGTGTGAGGTGGGAAAAGAGGGCCTGGGGAGGTGTTTATACCTGTCTGTCTCATTCAGTCTCTCTGACACTCTGAAACATGTTGTCTGTGCATCTCACACTTCCCATGAATCAATCCATGCTATATATAGAAATATTTATTAATAACATCTGAATGGACAATTTACACAGTCTGCCTTAGGTTCATAATACATCTTGTGTTTACAGTTTGATTAGTATCTCACAACAGGAGAAAGATTTAAAAATGACTCAAAGAAAAATGATGCATGCATTGTACCTACAAACACAGAAGAACTTGACATTTTTAGATGTGACAGTGTCCAATACAAAGACATAAACAATACTGGCATTAATCAGAATTTCAAAAAACAAACACTGGCTTACTAAAACAACCACAGGGTGTGACGTAAATTAAAGGAAAACATTCCCATTACAGTGGGATGGGGCTGCTGCAAGTGTGTTTTCAGAATAGAAACAATCCACTCATTTCATGGCAAAAGAAAGACATCACTATTGACTTCTTACTAAATGGGAGCCGTTTACGATGACAAATCCTCCATCAAAAAGTAGTTAACAATGTTATCCATAAAACAAGACATTGTCAAGAGTACAGTTCTGTATCTGCAACTATCTGCTGTTCTTTTTAAACTTGGTTTTATTTTCATAGATTTGTCCATCACTTCTATCAGTTACGATAACATTGTATTCACTAGAGTACTTGCTGATATCTGGAAACATGTGGACTTGCTAAGAAGCCAGATGGAGCAACAAAAAAAAACAGCGGTTGGACTGTCAAACAGGTTGTAAATAACCAACAGCTTATCGAAAATATCTAACGCCGTTTATCTGGAGGCAAAACCTCTAAAGGAAAGTGCAACAGAAATGTTAATAATGCCTAATTCCAAACGAAAACTGTGTGCGCACAACTGAGGCAAGTACACTAGGTCAAAGTTGAACCAGGAAGTTAGTCTGTTTACAACACAGTTTAGGTAATATAATCATGGATGTTTAAAGAGAACTGCATGCAGCGTCGGAGGCGGGCCCCGATCAATCCTATGAAAGCTGCTCAGGGGCGCGTGAAGACAAGAAAGTTTCACTGCGCGGGTATTAAATTACCCAGGTCTCTCACATAGCTTCCGCATTGTACGTCACATAGAGCAAGCGCACTAGCTTTTTTCTTTTACCCCGCCTCCAAATCGCTGGGTCTCTTGCTCACTCACATGAATGGCAATGGCGCTATAACACTGGATTTAGCTATTAATGAATTTTACTTTTAGGACATCATGATTTAAATAAGGGCTATTTAAGTGTTCGTACTGGCTAGTTGATGTACCTCAAAAATAAAATTCAGCAGATTTACAGACCTCTCTTTCACAATGGGAACAAGTCTCTTGGGGCCAGTGTCAATCACATGACAGACTCAGAAGTTGTAATTACATGGTTTGGCCACTATGTCAAATTGGCTTCGAAGCCTGGCACACTTCCTGGGGAATTCCATAGAATGGGTTTGCCTTTTCTCCCAAGACCCCAAGGGCCCCTATAAGCCCCAGTCATGTAGCTGGACGTAATGTAATAGAATATTTAATCTGTATATGAATTTGCAAGACTAAAAGCTGCAGTAATTGATATTTTTATATTAACAAAGTATCAAATCACTACATGTTATACGAAAGATATCACTGTTAGTAACAAAGGGAGAATAATGAGAGAGCTGGTGATTATAGTGGAGTGTTTAGATGCTATAAAAAGAGTTGGTGGAGACAGAGCAGATGGAGCTAATGTTACGTTCTAACATGTTTGCTAACAACTTTATGCCATGATAATGTGTCAATGGTGTGTTTATAGCTCGTTATGCTGCCATCCATTGGCCAACAAAAAATGTATTAATGCTGTTTACAAATTCAAAAATCAAGTACAAAATCCAGTCTTTCACCTAATATTTTGGTCCTGCAGAAGGGCCCTGTTTTACTTCTTTGTGCTTACATGTTACATGTTCCAAAATGAAGTTGTTTTAGTAATAGTAACAGTAATTAAACTTCAGAACACATTTCCAGTACTCTTTCCATCACTGCAAATATGGGCCTAATAACTAGCAGACTGCCCTTTTGCCAACAAAATAAATGCCACTTTCACTGCCACCACCACTTCAACACTTGCATTTTCTTTTATTTTGACCACACCCTGTCAAAGAAAGTATGACAATTTACCATGCAGTAATTAAAATACTTTGTTTCCTCTGTCAGCTGCTTTACACATTCTTGGAGCAAATCCTCTTCGGTGTTCATCTTTACAGGGAGTGTTCTGTGTGAAAGCCGCCCACTTAGGCTTACAATAAGAAAATCGCCTTTGTTCATGTCTGTTGTGGCTGCCACAGGGTTTGGGCAATGCTTTACCAATGCATGAGAAGTGTGAATGTTCAGCACAGCCAAAGGAAGGTTCCAAAGACCTGAAACTTTGCTGATCTGAACAGGAATACCCCTCTCTGTCACTTCTAATTCTTTAACCTCACTTGTCTAACTCTTTCTGTATCTATAATAGCTGATCATCACTCACACACACAAATCACAAGTAACAGCTTCACGCATTGACCTAAAAATGAATTATTTTTGTCCATAAACTGCAATTTACTAAAAAAGCTTGACCTATTAGATCATCTCAACCTGTTAATATTGTCAGTAACAATTCAAAACGATGAATGAAAGTACTGTAGTCGTTTAGTTGGAATGTATGTAAGTGGTGTTTGAATGTGAAGATACAAGAGGAAGTTAAGAAGTGGGGATTAGCCTTTGCAGCACTCTTAGCACACTAAAGCCTTGTTCATTCTAATGGCACACCAGTTTGAGTAATGGCTTTTAGCTGATGTTAGTCACTCCTTGTGCTGTATATTTTAACATTTCAGTAGGACAATCTGCAGGTCCACGATCCATCATTCTACCAGCCCGAGGCTCTGTGTATGTGTGTGTTTGTGCGAGTGCATGGGTGTTTGTGTGTGTGTGGTCATGGCGATGGTGGTGTCTTCAGGGAATTGGTGGATCCTCCTTGGCTTCCACTGACCGCCGGTCCCTGTCCAACCCACTGGAGGACAACAGAGAGGAGAAGGAAGAGGGAGGGAGAGGAAGACGGTCAGGTTAGTTGCAAACAGAAGGGATCCTTCAATGAATACAATTTGTTTTTCTCTCTTCGATTAATGGAACAAAACCACACACCTCACAGAGGACCGATCACATACTGCTACATTGTAACTAAACAAAAGTTCTTTACGAGGGAACTGTCTACGGTTAGTTCTGTGAGCGGCCTGGCAAGAGCGCTTGGTGTCTGAATTTAGACCACAGAGTGACACCAGTGATTTTATCTGCACACATGCTTGTATTCATTGTCAGTTCAAAGATCCCATCCAGGACCTTGAATTTTAAAAGCAGAAAAAATGTTCTTGGAAGAGAAGTCAAGTACTATCTTGCAGCTCCATGACCTCAGGTGGATTTTAGATTTGTTGTTTTTAAGAAACAAAGATAAAATGCCTTTTTGCTATGTGTCCAACACAAGTAGACAAGCAGCTGATGTGCTGAATGTGAAGGCCACTGAGGGAAGAAAAGTATCTGAATACATGAAAATGATGTAGCATCGTTGCCGTTGACTGTTGCATTTTATTGTGTTTAAATGAATGGGTTCAGGCACAGAATTAAAAGTAGGTTACCCACTACACAGGATGCATCTGACAATACTGTTTTTAGAAATGTTGACAAGCACTAAACATAGTGATCACGTACTCAGACTAATATTCCCATTTTTCTGTATACAACAAATTCACCCACCCGTCCATCCCACCTGAACTCACCTAGAGAAGAAGAAAAAAAACCCTGGGTTTAAATATACGTGCAGATCTGCACGTATATTTAAACCCAGGGTGAAAATCTATGAGCCGCTTACTGTGGCTAAAGATGGGTGAAACTGTCACAGAAATGACACACGTGGTCCAGGTGTCATGTCAGCCACTTAGGGTTTTCTCTAAATAGATGTCAAAGCAACGTTGATACCAGCTTGTTCCACTGACCGTACACAGATGTAGACACGGAACAAGATAATGAGATTAAGTCAGCAGATGACTGTTCATGTTATGTCACTGAGGTGGTTATTGTTGCATTGAATTGTATTAATATTTTTCTATTGATAGACAGTTGTCACATGGGAGCTGTTCAAAGACGTTCTGTTATGTGGAACAAGGCTCCAATGATAGTTTGGACTTTTTTCACGATAGACATTTTGACTTGTCTCAGCAGGAAAAGCACAGGTGTAATTGATAACATTAATTATTACTGCATTCCATTTGTACACTCTGGCACACTGTCTTAACGTACTGGAACACACGATGGAACTGAGCCATCATTAACATCATTAGTAACAGCTAAAGGTCTAATGCACTAGCTTGTCAGGACATGCTCATGCTAGTCAAAATGTCTACTGTGAAAAAGGCCCATGAGCTACACTGAACCACTTCCACTCCAAAATGCTACAAAATAATTAAGTCTAAATAATAGGATGGATTCTGTCAAAATAATAGTAATTTCTTTCTGTGAGTTGGTTGATGATTTTTATCTGATTCTCTCTGATCTGAATTTAACCTGCCCTGAAGCGTGTTTAGCAACAGGTTACCATGGTGATGTCTTTCAGCCTGAGCCCAGCCCTGTGAGGCGGAAAAAGCCAGAGATTTAATCTCAAAGTTGGCTTGTGAACACACTAGCCTTGCTTCATGAGAGCGGCCTCCCTGTGTGTGCCTCTCTGTTATTCAACCGCTCACTGTGACAAAGTGGATGCAACCAAGCTTTTATGCTTTCTTCATTTTCTTTTGCTTTCTGCTCAATATCATCAGAACTGGCTTGAAATGACCCTGGGGAATTCAAGAGAATTTTGTTGTTGTTGGTCTTGTGTTCGTGTGTGTGTGTGTGTGTATGTCAGAAAGAGTATGCATGTGTGTGCGTGAGAGACAGCATGTTGCAGGTGCTTGTAATTATTTGTTGAAATCAATCAATTAGCTTTTATGTACAAATATATCATGTGGGAATATCAAGATATGTACTTTAGATATGTATGTGTGCATAATTGTGAGTGTGTGTTTGCATCTGTGACATAACCAGAAGGCCAGGTTCCCTCAGGACTTCAATGTGGATCTTTTAAAGAAACACAAATAAGCCATTAGTCTGGATCTCAGGCCGTGCTGCTGTAGTCCACTACTGCTGCTAATGGCCTCAGATAAGACACAGCTAGTGAATGTCTGAGTGTCTGACAGAACCTCACTGTGTGTGTGTCTGTGTGTGTGTGCATGCGTTTTAATGTTATACAAATGGCCCTAGAGACAGCAAGAGCGCTCTTCTAGCTTCACCACTGTTGACAATATCAGGGTCACTGACCTCCTGCCGATACTGCAACTCCTCTGGTATACACAGTGTGACAACAAGCACTTCATTTATTTCTACAGTTTGATGCAGTGCTAAATAAAACACTGATTGCATCATGAATTGCATTATTTGCAATCGCTAGCTGCCCCGTCTCAAGTTCCAATTCACAAAACATAATTTGCTGATGATACCACAGCGCAAACACTGCCATAAAGTTATGCAGCTGAGTGCAATTTGCCCTTTTTTTTGCCTGATTGCTATTATCCATGTGGCAAAGTTGGCTCTAAATGGTGCAGGAAATTAGAAAACTGAAATTTTCATACCTGAGAGCTACAATCAAAAATTATATTTTCCTTCCAAATATCCGCTCACGAGCAGGCCTGGCATGCTGAGTCTTTCTTCTGGCTATGATCACTGCTGCCATGATCACTATAAAGACTGGGCATGACACCCTTTATCAATCCTCTGAGTTGAGGAGACTTTAATTATTTTTTCCAGGGGAATTATTTGTGTGTGTGTTGACACATGGCAGTGTGAAGTGCTGAAGAAAGCAAGCTGTTGTTGAAACCATTCATGATTCTAAAGTGCTTCCTATGAAGGTATTATTGGAGCAAAGCATTTGAGCACCTGTGACAGTGGAATTTGTAGTTGTAGAGAAACATTCTTTACAAAGTAACAAACCTGTAGAATATTTTCCTCTCCCACAAACACAACACAGCTGTTACACCGTCTCTAATTCTTCATTGCAGGTGCACAAATCCTCTGCTATGAATCACAAATTAAGAAAATCATACGCTCACATTTTTTGCTACAGTTGCTGCAGTGAATATGTTGCAAATCACATTCACACACCTGTATACAAAATATTTGTCAATCTATCTATTGTTTTAAAGATGAATACATTTATTTTTTCCACCATCATCATATAGTGAATATGTGACATTGTAACATCTCTAGTGTACAACACTTAACAGTATATAAGACCCATCTGCTGTGGTGAGGAATTACACCAAAGTTAACAGTTCTTCTTCAGCAAGTGTTAACATTATTTTGTGTAGGCTTTGTAATGACTAATGCCACCACTCACATTATTAATACTACCTCTTGTACGAATAGCAACTTACAATATCTCCACTGAACACATCCAAAGCACCAAATGAGCTTGAAGTAAAATGGTCACAGCAGTCTGATGGCAGTAAACCGTCTCTGCTACTATTCCCTTACAACTGGTCTCCACTCATGGTGCTTAGGGGCGTTATCTCATTGTAGCCAAGAACCTAGCAGGGATCTGCTACGGATCTGCATGGGCCCTGTCATGGACCAGCCGGCAGGTCAGAAAACTGCTATACACTTAAAAATAGGTCACAAATGGAGGCTGGACCTGACGATCTCTTAAGCATTAAATTATATTAATGCCAAGAATGATAAAATAATATTTTAATCCCAGAATTCAGAAAAATTGACTGGAATACAAGGTTTTAGGTTTTTCACTAGTAAATTTAGATTTCTCTGGTGGTTAAAATACCTGTAGCAGCCATCTTTGTTTTTTTTGTTTTTTTTCGTAAAGCAACAGACTGTAGCCCTGTGCTCTGGACAAATTTCCCCTTGGAGACACTAAAGTTTACTCTAGTCTACACTACACTGTCAAACATTAGTATCACTTGGGGAAAACAGCACGCGTAACTTAAGTCATCTGGATGGTAAAATAATCTAAATAGATACTCATTATACATTAGGTGGCCTGATTTTAGAGGGAAATGTCATAAGGTAGCTGAAGGAAATCAGACGTTCATTAGAGGTGGAATAATATTCCTGGGGTCCTTAGCCTCTTTCATAATGAGCATCGCCTCTTCTGCTAAAAATAATGATGTTTGGAGAGGGCTTACGTCAACAGTCCTCATGACAACCAGTATCACCAGCTAACAGCTAGCCAGTGTCCATTCTATTTAGTAAGGAATGCTAAACATGCCATCACATCTGTGTGTCATAGCTGATGCTAACCGTTACATTTACCCGGACAGAAATCCATTTTGAAGTGTTTTATCTTTCTGACCCCTTCAGCTGAATACCAATAGATTTAGCTTTGACAACTCAACATGAATTTACATGAATCAGGCCAGCATCTGTTTTAGCGTGCCCTGTTTTTTTAATGAGTGTGGGCTGAGAATTCAGAAATAGAAACAGCTCAGTGAATGTAGCCACCTCTCTGTGTCTCTCTCTGTAAGCTAGGTGCCTCTGTTGTGGCAATCACAGCAAAACAAGTCAAGTATACATGAGGGTTATGCAGTATTTTTGTTATGTAATTGTTTTATTTTTATGTTTTCTTACTGTACCCTTAAAATGAAATACACAACATGGCAACATGGAATATGACTCATTTAGGTTCTCTTTATTTGTATTTCTGCAGTATTTCTTTAAATATTCTTACACAAGTATGTTTTTACTTGAATAATCTGCTTTCTTAGCCTGATTATCAGTCTGAATTGCCATTTTGTTTAATTGCATTCATCTATTTGAATGGCTGAACAAATCGGACATGTGGGTGGTGATTCAGAGGTCGGGGACCTGGCTTATGATTTCTTATATGTGAAATCAAACCCATTACAGTGGACATCAAAGGTTATTTACCTCTGCTGCATCAAAAGATGGTCAGTGTTTTGTTGCAAGACATCAGCAGTGAATGGTCATTTAACAGAAAAATGAAGAAAAAACAGCTGTTGTCCTTTTTGGGATGCACAGGCTAGTGTAGACAGTGGATCTGTGATTATGCCAGGTTCAGCCACTTTCAGACATGTTGTATGTGAATGGATTGACTGCGCATGACTTTGTGACATTGGGTACATCTCAAGTCTCTTAATTGCATCCAGGTTTTCATCACTTGCGTCTTCTCCACGCGAGGAGAGAAGAAACAAGCAAATCTGTCTTTGAGAGCAGCAGTGTTTTCTCTCTGTAGCCTGTTACCTGTTTAACAAAAACCTGCACATAAACAACCTGTACTCTTTATTTACACTGTGTACTGTGTCCTGCGTTTATTAAATTGTATTCATTATTTTCATTGGTATTTATCGATATTCTAATTGAATTAATTCCTGAATAACCAACCTAGAATATGAGTCTTATGTGAAGGCTTCACTCATGTTTCCTCAGATTTCCCTCCTCACTACTCAGAACAGAAATAAGAGCTATGAGATGGCCTTCAAGATGGCAGAGAGAAACAACTTCCAGTTCAAGCGAGGAGCAAAGAGCGAGGAGATGTCAAATAAGAGACTTGAGATGTACCCTTGGACTCCTGAAGCAACTACTTCCTTTGTAAAATAAAAGGAAGAATTGGCTTCTGCCCCTGCTCTGGGCATTCCTGACATGTCTAAGGAGTTCTCTTGCAGTAGATGAGAAAAGTGGATTTGACAGTGCTGTAACAGTGCGGTGACAAATTTAAACCAGTTGTCTATTATTCACAAAGACTTATGAGTTGTGAGGAGGCTTCCTCCTTGTTCTAGAGCACTGTTGAAAATGTTTCAAATGCGCAAATGTGTGTGCTCAACAATATGTCACACAACGCCACACAATTAGCATTTCTTATTCCTGAAAGTCCATTTCAACATTGCATGATGGATTTTATAGAACTAAATCCAGCCAGACGCTGTTTGGTTGTTGTAGATATGTTTTCCAAATGGATAGAGGTTTTTCTCTGTAAACATGCCAATGCTGAAAACAATTCTGCCTTCATAGACACCTCATTTTTAGTCATGCTAGTGGCTATCATCAGTTTGGCCCTCCAATTTATTCATATTATATTAATTAATTCATATTCTCCAGAGGATAAAGTATTGAGTTTGGATATTCCCAGAATGTCTTTTAGTGCCACATGGGACATTCTTTGCTCTTGGTTAAATGTCTCAACAAATATTGGATGGATTTGCACAACATTTTGTACAGACATTCATGGTCCCCAGTGGATAAATCCAACTGACTTTGGTGATCCACCTGCCTTTAACTTCCATGACATTGTGCGAAATGTCTTGATAACTATTGGATGGATTGCCATGAAATTTGGTCCAGGTTCCCCTCAGGATGAATTGTAATAATCTCGATGATGTCTCAACTTTGTATACAGCACCTTCATCATGTCCAATGTTTTATTTGGCCAATACTTATGTACACATCAGCATTTATTGCTAATGAGCAAATGTTAGCATGCAAACCTAAACTAAAGATTTTGAACATGGTAAACATTACACTTGCTAAACATTAGCATATTAGCATTATCATTGTGATCATGTTAGCATATTGACATTAGCATTTAGCCCAAAGCACCACTGTGGCAATGGACAGCTACACAAAGATGCTAGCAAAGCTGTAGACCCTAACTCTTGTTTTTTTCAATTAGTCTAGTATCACATCTTTTCTCTGGTCCTTAGATGATTGCATGAAAAGGATAATCCCATAACATTTTATTTTTATAAGAGTTTATATATATGTTTATATACAGAAATGTATGTTACTAATACACAAAGCTGCCCATACCTCTATGAGTGGGTGCCAGTGTGCAATCGGTTTCCGTGGGTACGTCAGCATCTCACTCCAGTGGTCTCGCCCCAGACTGTCAGCCTCATTGCCCACCCTGCATACCCCGATCACTTCATTATGTCCGACCCTGCAGAACAGAAAGAACAACATATGGAGACTCCAAAATGTTGCATCAGTTAATGCATTGTCAGGGCTGGTCTGGCGTTCTGGCTATTTTCCCGGTGGGTTGATGGGCCTTTTGGGCCAACAAGTGGGTTTTATTTTATTTTTATTTTTTTTTGCCTGACCAGCCCATAAAACAGTTAGATTGGCCCGTTGTTCTTTTTCAACAACGGGCCTTTTTCAATCACATCTTTAAACCCCTCCCCCTTAGGCCTCAGTGCAAAACGTGTGCAAAGAGTTATACATCATAGGCTACTTTATTGGCCGCTGCTGTTGTATTGCAGTATTCAGTCAAAAGTCTACAGAGGCAAGAGGTCTATCCACAATTAAAATGATAAGAACTCACTGAATTATCAACAGATTTTCTAACACACGTTAGATACTTTATCTTATGTAGACAGCCTAGAAACAGCCATATCTCTATAATATAATATTTAAGATGAATGTAATGTAATGTAACCTATGTAATTAGGTTATCAGTATATTCATTGTTTTACTGCATGTAAAATGGCTGACTTGAGTAATTTAGTTTATAAAGACTTAATTACGTAACTACATATATAAAGATGTAACTACAACAAACACTAAAGTTAAAAGATACAGTAAATTTCTGTCTGGCTTCACAAATCTGTTTTTAATTACATTTTATTTAAATATTCACATTATTCACACTATTTATCCAATGTTTCACCAGGGTTGTGCAGAGTTCCAGTGGAACAGATACATTCTGAAAAAACAATTTTATGTTTTGTACAACTGAAAATAAAAGGACTTGGGAAATGGCTGCTCGTTATAAGAGAGATGAATAATACATATCCTGCTCTAATCTCATGTAAATGTGAAAAAAGATTGATGAATATAATTTTCAGCATCTTATTGATTTGAAAATACATGAAAATATTACTTTGACAAAACATTTTTTTTTACCTGCCATACTTATGCTTATTACACGGCTTTAGTGTTTTTAGGGAGTGGCACGGTTGGTATAGTAAGGGGAGCGTGAAGATGGGTGGTGTGTGATTGATTGTGGAAGGCCGGTCTGGGCCACAATGCACTGTAGATGAAACCTATATATGAAGGTAACTAACCGATCATAGTCCATGACAGCTATGAGCAGGCTAATCTGGTCGATGTTCTCAGGGGGAACATCAAATACAATAGCTTCATTGTACACCGGGTTCAGAGTGTTTCGCTTGGTTGACGTCTTCCTCTTCTTTAGCCTCCTGCCTTCACACATCAGGGATACTTTCACATATGGATCTGGAGAAAAGTAACATGTGGTTCAATAATGATGCCAAAATGTATTGGCATGGAAATCCATTAAACAAACTAGGACACTGACTAAGAATAATGAAGCGCTTGAACACCTTATGTGTAAATTTGACTTCACCACCTTCCAGTGGAAACATTGCATTGTCAGTCAGCACCCACCTGAAGCTCCAGTGATGTCCATGGCTTTGAGATTTCTGGCTTTGATCATGGTGAAGGTGAGCCTGCCAGCCGTGGGGAGATAGCACAATGAGAACATCAGCTCTCCCAGGTCCACATTATCCTGTGAAGAAATATATTTCATTTGTATATATTAGTACTGTCCATTCTCCTATTATCAACATTTTAAAGACAAGCTGTGATTCAGAGTTAAATTTGCCATGACTCTTTCAGGAAGAGGGAACCACATCAGAGGTCTGTTCCCCATGCTAAGCATCACATCAAATACATGAATTTCACCAGGGGAAATATTTAATAATACAGTGGCATGCAAAAGTTTGGGCACCCCTGATCATTTTCAAGATTTTCCTATATAAATCATTGGTTGTTCGGATCAGCAATTTCAGTTAAATATATCATATAGCAGACAAACACAGTGATATTTGAGAAGTGAAATTAAGTTTATAGGATTTACAGAGAGTGTGCAATAATTACTTAAACAAAAGTAGGCAGGTGCATAAATTTGGGCACCCTTGTTGTTTTATTGATTTGAATACCTTTAGCATTAATTATTGGA
>JAVQJL010057295.1:0-19344 GCA_036024295.1 Nannoperca obscura
AGAGAGAGAGAGAGAGAGAGAGAGAGAGAGAGAGAGAGAGAGAGAGAGAGAAGCAATGGTGATTCCAGCTGGACGTGGACCCATTCCCAGAGTGGCAATGCTGAGCAAGGCTCACAAAAACCCTAAGGGGACCCCCGGACTCCCCCAGAAAAAAAAAATAGGGAGATAAAGAGGGCCTCAGGGAAGGCAAGAGGGAAAAGAAAGCCAAGAGGGGGAGCACTGATAAGCACGAGGTAGTCCAACACACCCTGACACAGGGAGGAGGGAGGCATGTGCAGCTAGGGGAGGATTTACACTTATCATCAAAACAGGAGAATTCCCTCTTTACAAGGGCGAGTGTGCTTGTACCACACAGACAAAAGAGGAAGGAAAATTACGTAGCTCATTCTCCCACTTAAGTTAATACAGAATAGCTGTTAGACCAATGTGCTGGCACAAAGTACTCAGGATGGATCGGCAGATAAGGGAAGAAGCTGTTGTTTTCCAAAGACAGTGGAGCAGGCTCGAAGTGGCCACTGTGGTTTTTGCTTTGTTTTTATAGCAATAAAACCCATTAAGTTCAGTTCAAGTTTGTGTATCAGCGTCCACGTTCATCACATAAAATAATTTATACGTGTAAACTACTAAGCGTGTTATCAACACTTTGTGGGAAAATGAGAACTACAATTATAAACTGAAAGTGCCTGCTCCATACAGCAGCAGCAGAGTCGCAGCAGAGTCGCAGCACAGAGTAGCAGGAGTCAGATTTCACTGATCACGTGACGAGAGTAAAGACAGTTGACCGACAACACGATGGCGGAGGATATGGTCTAAAGATCTAATGGTAAAGTTCAAAGTAAGCGCTCTGTAGATATTGAGCGTCACATTTGAATATCTTTACCGGTGTTGTCACGAGTTTATTAACCTATTGGAAAATGTCCTCGCCATGGCAACCCTACAGTGGAGCTGGCAGAAAACAGTCGGAGGTAGTAAATGGTTGATTGTCACGACTGGGGGTCATTTGGACATTGTATAAAATAACAGGCAGTATCCACAAGTGGTTTTACACTTTTACAAATCCTACTCTTTCACCATGCTGCCATGACTTTCATACATGATTTAGGACTACTCCCAAAACTTTGTGAGGGTGACGGCTGTTATCACATTGCGGAAGGGAAACTGCAAACATGTACATGTTATAACATTTAACTAAATATTTCTGTAAGAAATATGGATTAGCCTGAAGCTAACATTAAAACCATTTGATGATCCCAGCTACTGTAGGATGTAGTATTCCCTACTTAAGTACAACCTTGCTCGGACTGAACACTGTTGAAGCACTGAATGTATATACTGTATCTTGCTTTACATTCATGTCCTGAACTTATCCTGCACTAATGCACATATCTTGCACTGTGGTCACTTTACGCAGTCTCATGCCAAGGCACCCAGTGTCTTGTTTTGTCTAGTGTTTGTTGTTTTTTAGATATTTATTGTTTAATTCTTAGAATTCTTAGTTGTTATCTTTATATGGTTTTTAGTACACAGCGAGACTGTCGATTTCACTTAATGTACTGCACATGTGGAGAAATTGACAATAAAGTTGACTTGACTTGACAAATGTGGGAGTGGAAAGAAGAGGGGTGGACAGGAGAGGGGAATGTACACTGGCTTATAGGTAGGAGTGTGTCAGGAGCCCGGATCGTACCAGAGCTAAGCTCAGTCACATCTCCAGCAGACCAGGAGAAGGAGAAGAGTAGTAATCATCAAGTTCAGTGAGGCCTGGGTGTAAGACCACATTCAGTTCGACATTAGCATTGCATGAAATGAAAAGAAAAAAAAAGAAGCAGGCTGCTTATTGAATTGAATGAGGCCCGTCTAGCAGACGCAGGGTTGTCCAGCAAAAAAGCTGAACCAGGCTCAACTTTTGCCACAACGCAATGTTACATCATCCAGTGAGACGCTGCGGTGGCCTGTGTTGTTTTAACGCAGGGCGGTTTTCAGTTTGAATGCCCGCTAAGTCCTGAATGAGCATCAAACCGAAAGGAAGGATAATGAAATAAGTGTAAAATCTGGCCTTGAAGCTGTGTTCAAGCCCCCTTGATTACAAGATTTTGCTCTGCTTACACGACCTTGAACTTCTTTCAGCTCTTGGGACAATGTCCTGCACTCTGTCTGTCCTCTGAGAAGGTAGAATTTTCTCTTCACTTAGAATTAGCTTTTTGAAACACTGAACAACAAAAACCTGAGGAACTTAAGTTACATAAAAATCATGATTTCTCATCAAAGTTTTCTTTAAAGGGACAAAAATCAACTGTTGTGCAAGAATTGGAAAAGCAAAACAAGCAGCTATTACATTTATGCATGTGAGCATGGGCGTACAGTGGGAAGAGAAAAAACAAGCGCAGGGAAGAGAAGGGGGAGGAAAGGGGGTAGTGGAGGGTGGAGGGTGGAGAAAAGAAGCGAGAGGGCGCTCGCCTGGCACAATGAGTCCTACTTGTTAGCCAGTGACAGTGTCAGGGATCGTGACAGGGTCCAGACGCTAGACACCAGCTGCAGCGCCTCGTAAATAGACTGCTGTCTCGCAGGCACATTTGCACGGCAATGGTAACACACACACACGCACACACACACAGGCATGTGGGCACATGCATATACTATGGCAGGCACACAGACAGACACTGACTTATTGTCTCTCCCAAATCTTGTAAAAGGGACAGTGAACCTCTTTGTGCCTTGTGTTCTGTTAAAGCTCCCGTGAAGAGAAAATGTACTCCACACACACACACACACACACACACACACACAAGAACTCCAAAATTGCAACTAAAATAATTAAATATGTATTAATAACTCAATAATGTGTTCATTGATAACTAAATGCTGATGCTTTATGGAAAAGCAACAAACTTTGTGTTCGGTCCACGGGTGGCTTTGCTTGTTCCCCGTATTCTAACCTCGATGTAAACTTTGTGTCTGTGTGTGCGTGCGCTCCCCCCTCCCTCCGCAGTGATAATGGGGAGGGGGGGGGGACACACTACATCTGCCCTGTGGTGTGTGGAGGGAGAAAAAGGGAAAAGAGTAGGAGGGAGTCGAGAGTTTAGGGCGTGAGGAGAGCCGAGCTGGACGGGAGGTGAAGGGGTTAAATGCGCGGGACTGATCCTGCTGAGCCAGCAGCAATACGTTAAAGTGCAAGGTTTCATTGTAGCAGATACAGAATGAAACTCCTTCCCATTAGTCACGCTAGTAACTGAAAAGACTCTTCGCGCTGCTTAACCCTTGGCGCGCCACAAACAAACCGCAGCAACAGCGCAGGTAAAGCGCTTGTGATTGGCCAACGGCTCCCACGGCTTGTGTGGAAACTCACGTGCACAATGAGATTACAGTAATTACAGTACGGTGACCAAGTTCTAACTTATGCGTGAGGGGAGTGAATGTCTGGATTCACACATCGAAAGCGACTCGGATGGAGTGACCTTTTAGGGGGATTTTCTTTTTCTAAACTCTTTTACTGAACCCCCCCCCCAATCCTCTTCTTGAGCAAGCCTCCCACGCTATGCTACAGCACACACTGTCTCTGAGGGGCTTAGGGAGGAGAAGGCAAGCATACCCTTCCTCCAGTTAGAGCAGGGCAGAGCCATAATCATCATAATTATCATCATGATCATCATCATCATCACACTGCCTTAACCAAGACACACCACAGCAAAGCAAGTGGTGCAATGACAAAACAATGGGACAAAACCAACCACGTAAACAAACCCACACTGGGAGGACTTAAGGTGAATCGGGTCAATACAAAAAAATAAAGGAGTGAATTGTACTCAATTCTGCCTGTTATAGCACAATAATTTGTATTTTTGTTTATATAAGGGAAATGGATACAAGCTGGCTTCATTTGAATGATTTCATCAGCTCACGGCTATAATCTGGCAATTTTCCCCAAACTACCGAAATCCCTGGTTCAGAAACCCAAAGATAATGATAAAGGACAAGCGATTTCCCCAGTCTCCCTTCGGATGTTCATACTCTAAACATTATATATTGTAACCTCTCCAAAACGCATACAAACACACACCTTACCCCTCTGGACAAGACATGTGTGTTGGCTCAGACAACTCTCCAGCCCATTTGTTTTAGTGCTTCAGAAAAAGAAAAAAAAAAGCCATTTGATCCTAATTAAATCAAAATGGAGCATGAAATGCCCGGTGATCAGCACACAAAAACCCAGCCCTGGCTGTTTGTTTTCATTACAACGGGCCTGAAACAGCAATACACTGACGTCCCCGCGTAAACTCAAAAGAAGCCCTAAGTGTCCCGTGAGGGCAGAGCGGAGAACTGGTAATAGTGTTCCTGGCCAAACGTTCAGCAATAATAAAACAACAATTACCATTCATCATTCTCTCATTTCCCCTCTCATTACAACTCCAGTTACCATCAGCACCAGGTAACAAGAACATGTGGCATGCAGCCTAATGCGGTTTATAGAGATGAGCAATGTATTGAAAGCATGAGGCCTGTAGTGAGTTGCACAATACAAACCATACAGCACAGGAAAAGCTGACTTACTGACTACAAAGCATAAATGTCATATTGGTAGCCGGAGTGTATTCCATCAGAACTCATTTTTAAAACTTCCAAACACGTCGGAAATAAAGAAAATCGGAAATCATCCTCCTATTTGATCTTTCTGCAACAGTTGTTTTACAGCTGCTAATTGCTGATTTTCCACTGTAGTGACAGAATAGTCATGATGGGACGCGACGATTCAAAAATAAGGTATTGATGGAGTGTAAAAGGGGTTTTCCTTACTCCAGTCTTGTCACAGAGCCGCAGGGTGTTGAAGGAGCCCACAGAAAACACCTCTCCGTCTGGAGCCCAGGACAAAGAGGTGACCGGGTAGTCGTGAGATGTCGAGGAGTAAAGCAAGCGGCCAAAGCTGTCCCACACCTGTTAAGGGAGGAGGTGGTTTGAAAGGTAAGAAACAATTCAACGCCCACCCAAAGAAGTCTAAAAGTATACTCAAACACTGCCCACCTTATATTTACAGTCCTCTCCACCTGACAGTATGAGGTCATTGACTGAATTCCAGTCCACCTTCAGAACAACCCCATCATGAGCCTTCCACTAGAGAGACAGAGGGAGAGAGAGAGAAAATACAACTTTGTCAACAAACATAAAGATGCTATCCACACACAACTTCTCCCTTTTGTTGAAGAGAGGTGGGAGAGATCTCTAATAAATACCTCCACTTTTACGGAATCCAAAAAGAGAGTAAACTCGAGAGTGACATTAATTCTTGGTTCTGCACACTGTCGCAAGTTTATAAAATGTCATCAGCCTTGCTGAGAGTTTACCCTCTACATTGTGTTACAGTGTCCCTAGCCTTATCTTACCGTGCTACTATCTTGTTCCTGCTCTCGAAGCATGCCTACACTCAAAAACCTGCTATTTTTGTACCCTACTTGCTCACTCCATGCGCCCAAGGGAAGCGCAGGTAAATACACGTGTGTTGTGTGTTTCTGTGTCTGTGTAAGGGATTGCAGAGGTCAGTGAGGATCTTTTGGGGGTCCTTTACACGAAGCTGCTGGTCAGACCCCTTTCAAACCAGATACCCAAGCCAGGCAATGTCCAACTCATATTTAACTCTGGTTGGCTGACGCACGCTGAGCCATTCAGATTGAGCCCACACAGGTTCAACTCGCATCACTGTGCCGGTCTCCAGGGGGTCCCAGGGAGAGGTGAGGAAGTTTGGTATGTGTGTGTATGTGTGTGTGTGTGCTTGTGCCTGCCCATGCATGTGTGGTAATAGCTGAGAGAGAGCAAAGGGTTGAGAAGGCGCACATTAAACCCTCCACTGTTTATGTAAGGTCCCAGGCGCTATTCGGCTGCAAGAAGAATAATAAACAAATGTATACATGGACAAGAAAGATACTCACTGGTGTGCAAGGTCCTAAGTGCTGCACCCGTCCTTAAAGACATATGGATCTACTGCATTTTGTTCCTTTTATTTAACCTTTATATAGCAATGCAAATCACTGATCTCACGTTTAATTTACAAGAGGCAAAGGGCCTACTAGTGGGGTCAGGTCATTGGACAGATCAAATTATAATCAAAATCCACACACAAGATAAAAACTATCACACAAAGATATTATAACAGAAATTACATTTTCCATTAGACACTACATAGGTGGACAGCAGATGAATGTAGCTACAGAGCCCACAAACTCAGTAAAAGTTACTTACTATTACTTTAGACACTTGGTGTGTCCATAATAATATTTTATACAATGAATCGTTATTCATTAAAATAAATCTATTTCTATGGGGTTTTTTTTATTGTCTAATTAAAATTGTATTATTAAATTGTAAAAAAAAATTGAGGTGAAGTGAGTTTGATATCGTACCATCCAAACATGGTGGTCGACCTGAAGGTGCTCCATTTGCCCCTGTTTTTCATAATATTTTTAAGTAATTATGTCAATACTTTTCCGCAAGAAAATTCTCAGAGTTGATATTGAGTGATTGGTTCATATGACCTGGGAGATATAATTTAAATGATCATTTTAAAAGTTAAGCATATCATGACGACATGCAAAGTACAGCCAATATAGCCAATATAGTAAAAGTCATTGACATTATTTATCTATTAATTATATTTATTTAGAAAAGACTTTAGCCTGTATAGACCACTAAAAAAGGTACACCCCATGTGATTCATGTAGTATGTCATTTACTGTAAACTGATTATGTTAAAAATGAACAAAGTTGGTAACAAGGTAATATTTCAAAACTTTGACTTATTTGTAGTAAGTAAAATGTAGTAGTAAGTAAAGATTTTTACCTTTTAAAAAGAATACATCATGTGGGTGTACCTGTATGACTTTGGCGCTGGGTTGCAGAGGCTTGATGACTAGCTGTCTTCCTGACGTGTAGAGGATTCTGTCTGAATCCGGACCCCAGGCCACAGAATAGACGGGAGAGCCTGGAAGATGTGCAGAAACACAGGTACACAGAAGATGAGCTCTTGTATTGACCTTGGGCCAAGAGCAATGGATTGGGCACATGATAACACAGAAGGACGTTTCCTCTTACTTTATGTGATATTTAAAAGATGTGAATTAAAATTGTACGTGCACGAAGTTCCCTCTTTGACAAACAAGGAGTTGGTGCGAACAATAACTCTAAGATACAGCTGTGCCAATTCCTCTTCTGAGAAGGTATCGTGTTCTCGTAGAGATCTCACCTCATTCAACCTATGGAAAGGCACTTAGCTTGCAGGCACACCAGCTGAGAAAACCTGCCCAACCTCTGCAGTATAAGTGTGAGCGTGTGTGTGTGTGTGTGTGTGTGTGTGTGTGTGTGTGTGTGTGTGTGTGTGCGAGCTTAGGTGCACATGTGTGAGGGAAAACGTGTGTTTGTGTGTATGAGTTGGGTTGTGGCTACACGTGTGTGGAGGGGAGAGGGCCTGACATTTAACCCCACTCCAGGTGCATGCGGTTTCTCACAAATGCCAACTGGTCACATGATCTAAATCTGACAAAGAGAGGGGTTGAGACAAGTTCCTCTCTCCTCCTCCCTCTCGCTCACTCACTCACTCACTCCCAACCTCTTCCTGGAGCTCTCTCTCTCTCTCTTTCTTAAAATGGGTCATAGTACCCAAGAAGAACAGCCTGCTCCTGTACTGCGTTTGTGTGTGTGTGTGAATGGAGTTGTAGGCTCTGAAGAGAAGCAACACCTGCAGTGATCTGAGTGCCATGTGGAGGGTGGTGTGCATCTGTGGCAGTGCTACTATATCCAGGTGTTCTACAAATCGGTGGGTCTGTTGAGCAGCCCACCACCCAGCAGCTCATTCTCCAAACAGCCAGCTATGGAAAAATGTTCCTACACACTGAATTGGGCTGAATTGCTGTTCCCCTGCCAGGTTTTCCACAGCACCCGTCATTCAGCAGAAGTGTGCCATCCATTTCCCCAGAAGCCAGCGTTCATCCATCCCCCCCATCTTTTTTTCTGTCCCACAACCGAGAAGAAACATTTAATAAGTGAAAGAACACGATGAATCAATTAATAAGTAAGCCATCTGTAATGTGAATGCTGGGTAGAGAAATGTATCATTAGGAGTCTTTTTTTATGGCTTTTAATAAAACTCCACTCCTATAAAGCTTTGAAATTTTATGGTGCTTTAAATAGAAAAAAATAGAATAGACTGACTCTGCTTTTGGTTGTACTGAGCACAATCCCCTCCTAATAGGCCCGACACACACAAACACGCGCGCACACACACACACCAAATGCACGTTAACACAATGGCACAGCCAAGGAGAGGAAAAAAACTAATTTCCTTCTTGATTGTCATTTAAAATGTTCTGGACGAAGTAAAAAGGCCGCTTCAACGCAAAAGCTAATCTTGCAGATCGTCCCGCGAGCGTGCCAGCGCGGACGTTTGGAGGTACATGCTGACGAATGCTACAACCACACATTCACTTTTATAATGCAAGAATAAACTAAAATTAAACAAAGTGTAAAGTGTGGCAATTCATTTGCCACCTGGGACCACACGTGAGAGCGGAGTTGCAAGGCCCATATACATCCAAACAGGAACTAGATGAGGAGGTGAACTTGTGTGTCGCAGCACTGGGAAAAGGAGAAGGCTTCCCTGATACACATGAATCAAACTGAAGCTCTGTGTACCTGGTCTCTCCTCATCGGGTCTCTGCCTCTTGCTGTATTTTTCCTGTCACAAGACTATGTGTGTGCGTGTGCGCGTCTGAGAGAGACATACAGAGAGGGTGTAATTGGTGTCGGCATGTTGTGTTGTGTTTACTAAATGCCTGCAGCTTGTTGGTCAGTGACTGGCTGCACATGGCTTTCTCGCTGCTGGCTGGCAGCTGCTATGTATCTGACCGGCTTTAAAGTGTAACAGTCTAAAACTCAGATTGGCTCTTTCTCACACTGACGTTCAAATTATGTGAATTAAGATTTAAATAGAGGAAGGCATGGATTATAACCAGCTATGCTTAAGTACATGTGCGCACACAAGAAGGATTCAGGTTATTATTACTGTTGATTTACAGGTGGCCACAAGTTACTTTATCTTGATGCATAGCTGATATTTGTAGCTTTGTAAGTACAAATGTTTTTTTATGTAAAAGTATTACTGACAATTTGTCAAATTCTACATATAGTGGTCTGAAGGCGGTAAGTTAAAACAATAATGTGTTTAACGGTTTGCAATTTACTCTTTTATACTATTACAATCACTCTCTATCTTAAATATACTTTGATCAACATTTTTTGGTTCAGTGATCATATGAAACATTTTTGGTGGGGTGGTCACGTATAATTATGGATAGCAGTTTCACAGAAGCACTAGCTGCATATTCAGTGAAGTGAAGCAAGGGTCTTTATCCTTACCTTGGCTGGCTAGTGTTGAACGTAGCATCCCACTTTTTGACCAGATCTTGATCTGCCCATCTTCTCCAGCTAAGTAATTAGAAAAAAAAGGAGGATATCAACATTTAAACAAATGAAGTCACAGAATTCTTATTTTAATGAAAATGTTACAGCAGGTACGAGTATTTGTTGAATGGCAATATGCATGTCCCTGTCCGCTTTACCTGTGATAAGAGCAGTACCGTCATGGTTCCATCGTCCAGCCAAAACAGCTCCTTTGTGTGCTTCAACGCTCTTCTCAATGCGCCCTATCTTGGAGACCAGGTGGAACTTCCCTGTAAAGAGACAAAAAGAGACTTACTGTCTATAATTGGAGCACACTAGTGTCTGCTGTGATACACTGGCTAGTATGTGGATGTCTTTCTCACTATAACTAGCACATAATTAGCATCAAAGCTATATTTTCTCCTCCCTGCTAAATTACAAACTTATAGCATAAAGCGAATGAGTGAAACTAAAGGGTTTCTGTTAGTTGAATTAGGGCAATCTTCTATTTGCTAGACACGAAGAGTGATCAGGCATGGAGACTGTTATTGAAGACGCTAACCTAACATATACTTTGTGGCAGTGTGTATTAAAAAATTCTGAATGTTCTATGTAATTTCTGGTGGCCTGAAACTGCAAATCAGCATGCTGCTGCTCTCTCCCATTTCTAAATGTGGACATCACAACAAAAGCGGATGTCACTGGTCCAGCAGGTAGTTAGTATAACAGGTCCTCTACTGAAGGACTCTTTAAATAAAAAAGAAATTCTATTTCTATCACATGTGCACTCACATCAACAGTGCTTTTGTGTGCCGATTTGTTTATTTGCTTGTTATCTCGGAGGTTGCTTTTATAATATGACTACACATTAACTTAGCTATTTTACTTCTATGTATCTGTGGTTTGTTGAGAAATTCCTGATGACACGTGTGTGAAATGTATTATGACACCATATTGTAGTTCCACAGGGTGAAAGAGAATGAGAATGACGCACTGTTGTTCCAAACAGAAGGCCCAGCGATATCCTTCATGCTTAATTTGGTCATCTTTGGGAAAAGTCTACTTCCATTCAACACAGTATTCTTTCTGGTAGAATGACAAATGATGCATCTAAGCTATGCATTTATGGGTTGCCATGGGGAAATATTAGGTATCCCGATATAATTAAGTATTAAATAGATGTTTAATATTAAGTTTTGAAACCAGAGACATAAAATAGCACTATAAAACTTTACACAAAAACCTATATGTCATACAATGTTTGTAACTGGAAAATGGTCAAACTGCACATGCTCTATACAAATAAAACTAATTTAATATGCTGGCAAGGGAGGCTGACTAATCAAATAAGGTTAGGAAGCCACAACGTTAATATAGAGTCCTCCACCCAATATAACCCTTGTTGCTGGACTGCTTACTTTTTAACTATTTCATGCAGATCTCTTAGAAAACATTAAATACCCTGTATAGAATCTAGACATAAATACTTGCGACAAAGTCTTTAAGTGCACACCAAAGTTACAAGGGATAAAACTGACTGAATGTTGTGTTTTTGTTTTCAATGAAAAACTCAAACTTATTTCAAGCACTAACTACAGCAATGCTGATATTTGTTTCACTGTGACGAGGCAAGACGCAGAAGAAAGTAGCAAAAGTGAATCGTAACAGAGTTTTCACTACTCTCTGGTCTGCCAGAGAAAATTGCTGCTTCAGTTTGTGGGTGTGTTTATGCAACCCTACACTGCCATTAGTGTTGTGACCACACATCGCCTGCCATAACAGTACATCCATATTATGTGCGTTTATATCTAATATAGGCCAAAGAAGAGACATGAGAAGCCTCGTAGATGCACGTCTCACAGACTGTGTCGCCAAGTTTAGTATTACAAATATACAGATGCAAAACAAAACTCATCCTTTAGTGATTTGACATTTAAGGCCTAATGAAAGCCAGAGCAGACTCACTGCAATACTAAAATCCTCGCCTAAGGAGAAATTGTGGAAAGTATAAAACTGGTGGAGACGATTTCCCTTAATTATAAATGACCCCTGAGTTGTCACCTAATTCTGTATAATAAGAATCAAGTAAAGAGAGGAGCTGGTGAAAAAAAACTATTTCAATTCTACAGCAACATAATGCTGTTTAACTACTTTTATTTCCCTGTATAGATATGACTAAAAACAATCACTGATCCATGTCATGCGGCTGTGACTGAATAAACAACTTAAAGAGACTTGCCATCGGTACTGGTAAGGACAAAGATCTCAGCCTGGTTCTGTTTCTTGCCACCAACGGTTTTGGGGAACCAATGTAAGTCAATGGGGTAAATGTCGTCTGGCAATTTGACAACCAGACTGGTCTCACTGGTCAGCAGGTTCCACTTGAGGATCTGGTGGTCCTCACTGCATGAGTACATCTCATCTGCTGTGGTCCAGCCAACACAACTCACAAGTTCCTTATGTGATCTGCTGTTAAGGAAAGTGATTGAGGGGAGTTATTAGGATATGTATTTTGACTGATCATAAGATATGCCACGGTCTTTATTATTTATTATATACTTTATTATTATTTATTTATGCAATAAATAGGGTCTTCTAAAAACAAAATTAACAGATTGAGCATTTGGTACAGGTTAGGTTATCAGTCAAACCAAGCAATTAGAAGTAACCAAATACCACAATTATATTACTACTTCTAGTGGCGCTAACGAAAATAATGGTAACACGTTTTAACGTGGTGTTGTGTTTGTATTTGAGTTGCACAAAAACACAAATACAAGGCTAGGTAGCTAACGACATTATAAAAAAGGATATGTTTGGGTTCCTGTAGCAGCGATGTTTTCAATCTCATGGTGGATGTTTGTTCGGTAGATCCCTATGCGACCAAGAAAGTGTCCGTTAGTGATAGTAACTCTCATATTAAATCTCCTTATACCACAAAGTCAAACGAACACACAAAGAAAAACAATAGAAAAGACAGAAACAATGAAACTACGAGAACCGTACCACGTAAATTAGGCGAGTCAACTGTTGGCATGCTCTGGTAGCGGTGAATGAAACAAGCGTCTGCAGTTGCTACGGTACCTGCCACGGTTGCTAACGTGAATCCTCAGATGTCCCCGAGTCTTGTCTGTGACTTGAATGCTAACGTCAACTTGGTTTTCTGGTTAAAACAGACATCGTTCTGTCGTTACCGACTTTACTGTGGGACAACCAGCAATGCACGCGTGCCAGCAAAAGATGCATGAACAGTTAAAACAGTACAGATAAAGCCTATCCATCACTGATCAGCAATTTATAGCTAATGCTATCAAGGCTAACCTTTGGTAGCCATTTAATCTGGGTCATAAACAGCTTGAAGTGAGTTATCGCGAGAGTTGCAATTCGCGTTTCCTTGAAAACGTATACTTCGAATAATTTATGGTTTAAGTACAGTATGACATCTGACATACATTAATTTAATAGAACTCATTGAAATCAAAATACACAAACATTAATCGTTGATCCATCGAACAATATTTCCTGAAACGTAAACTATTTCTCCGGGCGGGACTTCCTTTTACTGTAACTAGGCAACCGTTTGAACACGTAGAAACATTAGGCTTTGAATATGACAATAATCCTAAACAATATATAAAGTTTTCTTAAAAGTATTGTTATGTTATTTCGTGATTCGTCGTTTTTTTAATCGTCCTATGATTATCGTTTGTTTTGAAGTGAGGCGGAGTTGGCTTCGTCCCCCTTTTTTGAATTTCATGTTTTTTTCCCTTGCCCTTTGAACGTTCCATGGTGCCTTGCGTCAGTTTGTAACGAATTTGGTTCGACAGCACAGTTTAGGCGCCATTTACAAGTTAGACTTTTCAAGCAGGAGAGCGACTCGGGATGACACGGGGCTGAATTTTGTGGATTATATTTGTCAAATTGTGGATTAACGAATACTTTTTTCGAAATCGTGATTTGGGTCAGAAAGGAATACTCTTGACAGACCGTGCCCATATTGTGGAAGGTACATAGAAACATTTTAGCTAAACGTAATGACCGGGTTCCGTCTATTTGCTGAAACGCATAACGTTAGTTTAAAACCAGATTTAACATTAACAACACGTTACCTTGCGTTTTAACCTTATCTACAGTGAAAACGTACTGACCAACACTAATAGTACTCTGAAACGTAAAAAGGGAAAATCACTTTTTGCCTTAATTTAACAAAACTAGTCATTTCGTAGACATGCACACACACCCCTAACAGTAACATGCAACTTTTCCGATCGTCTTAGCTAATGTTAATGTTGCTGGCGGTTTCTAAACTTTGAGCTGGATTTACCATTGTCTGGTTAACGCAAACTACTACGCCTTAAAATAACGTTAGTAAGGCAAATGCAAAATAAGCTCCCCTTTCAATTCAGATTACGCCAACTCTGAGCACAGTTTACGTTACAGATCCACAACGCAGATATGTTTGCTAGTCAGTTAGCCATTACGTTAGCTTTAGCTTTGCAGCGTTATTTATAAGCATAGTTAGCTACAGCAGCTAACTTAACATTAGCAAAGTGAAAATTGCGCAGTAACGTGGCAAAGTTGACGATATGTGGGGTTTTTTTTACCCAGTGGCCGAGATAGCGTTACCAAGCCACTTATTTAGCAAACGTGCGTGTAATTATAACGTTACTAGTAGACCAACGTTACCGTTGAGTCTTTGAATATGCTTTCCAATTAGCTAGCGAGTTAGGTTGCCCCGTGAACACCTCCGCCCCCAACATAAAAGTTGAGGGGATTAAAGTTAATATTAGTGTCATTGCGAGACCTTGAACAATTTAGGACGTTGTCTTTACCACTCTAACAGAGCTGCGTCTAATTATTAATGACCGTTCAACGGAGGCTAGGTTAATAGTTTGTGGAGATAATTCAGATATTTGCATATTAACTGAATTTGTTTACCACTTGACGTTACGTTAACCTTATTTTCCTGTTTTTCCTACCATTGCAAGGGTTCGCAACCGTTCACTTTTGTGAAGCGCTAATCAAGTAACTTACTTAGATGCAGAAGGGTACTAAAAGCAATCTGTCACAAGAGGAGGCCATTCATTTTTATTTTACTGTTATTTGGGTTTAGCATCTAATTCGCTACAATCATCACGCAGATTAGCAGCCAGTTCGCTGTCATTTCTTTTTACGTTATCTGCACGTCAGCCTTTTTAATAACTCACTTTGTTCAGGTCACAAACTCGAACACTTACCATTGTTGTTACTTTATTTATTTTTGTGAAGGGGGGTGGGGGGGGGGGGGACTATGCTATCAGATGAAAAATATACCGACTAACAGTTAGATGGGCGGCAGTGAGATCTGACTGGTAATGATTTCAGCCTGACAACGGTGGAGTTGGGAGATTGACAGGCACAAAAACCACTCATGGATATTCCTTTTTTACCAATGACCCCATCAGATTTAAAATCATGCCATCTAAAACGGCAAAGAGCTCAACTGCCTCCGCCAAGCCAAGAGGGAAAGGGTCGCAGCCTCGGGATGACTCCGAAGACGAGCATGATGTACCCCCTCAAGAAACCAACTCCAATGGCCAAGAGGAGGCACCGCCGACAACTGGCAAGTAACAAAGGGTGTTTTGGTGTCTGTGAATCTAAATAAGTTGTGTTCACTCAATGGCGTTGCGTGTATTGCTGTATTGGTAGTGGCCAATTGGCACAGCTGTGGAGCTTTTCTTACTTAAATTTCAACACGTAGTTAGAATGGCTGCTATATTTTTATCTAAAGTGTCAGTCATCAATAAATGTCTTATGATTTTTGAGATGATTTTGATATCGTCGAGTGTACTTCTTCCCCGGATCTTCTCCGCAGAAGAGGTAATTTATTTCGGATAATGAATTGTTTTTATGTAGTCGACCTAAAGGGTGTTTGACTTTATTCTTATAACTTGATGATTTTGTAATTTGAATAATAATTTGTATGCGAAGCTTAAGATGCACATAGACATAAAGTGCTTCACTGGGTGTCTGGCTGCAAGAATTACATTTACAAACATCGACCCCTTAGCTTGTTTATGCTTTCCTGAGCACAATAGATTTTGGACAGGTCGTTGTGGCTTGGTGTGATGGCAACATAATCGGTTTTACGTTATATATCATCCTCACAAAACACGCTTTTCACAGTCTGTGTTTCGAGTGCAGTTGAGCATGAGTGAAAACGCGAAGTCGATGATCGAAATGTACACTTTAGTTATTTATCATCGACGAAATGAATGTGGCGCATCTACTCTCACGTATCGACGCTTCTCGTGGAGAGCGTTTGTATAATAATGTGGGTTTGTTCATAAGCGGCCATGGTCTCTTTCTTTTTTTCTTTGGGTTGGCTCTTGTTTTCAGAACAAAGAAAAATAACGCCTGTCAACTTTCTCGCGAGTCGTTGTTTGACTGCTGTTGTAACTTGCTGCCTGTGTTTTGTTTGTTTGTTTTTTTTGCTCCTCCACCCCTCCCCCACGCACCACTGTCCCCCACCTGAAACGACTCGCACAGAGGAATAAAAAGTTTTTTTCTTGTTTTTTTTTTCCCTGTGCCACAGATCCGTCTCGCGGAGAAGCTGCCGAGGCGGTTGATAATCGAAGTCTGGAGGAGATTCTCGGTAGCATCCCTCCACCCCCGCCCCCAGCAATGACCAATGAACCGGGCGCTCCTCGCCTGATGATAACACATTTAGTTAATCGCAACTTTAAGTCTTATGCAGGCGAGCAGATTCTGGGGCCTTTTCATAAGGTACGACCAAACATGGTTACAAATGTCAACCCTGTGTGGGAAATACTTTGCTAATGTGCTGTGTTAAGCTCACAGACTTACCACCATGTGTAGTGTTCCTCAATTTTATTTTATTTGTCTTTAATTTCATATTATGCAACCGTAAACACATTTCCATGTGTAGTGCTAGTCATGAAAAATTACAAAAATATTAATGACAATACATAACATTTATTACAATTTTGATACATATTTTTTTCCAAAGTGGAAAAAGTCACACTCCTCCATTTTGATTTAGTGAGTATATCATACAGGGGGTAGTGATCTAGTGATGTGCTGACATTTCCCTTAAATTATGACTTTCATTAAACTTTGTCTTTTCACCTTTTTCTGCTCCCCTCATTGCTCTGTAAATATATGTATATTAAAATAAATCTTAACTACACCCACTTGGAATACATTAACTATCACAATCTTACTATGCGTACATGTTAATATATAGCTTGTAATGTTATGTCATTTACATGATCTTTTTGTGGATGCAGTATATTTTCATATAATTGACATACCTAATTTTTTTAATCTTCTCCCCATCTTTCTCTCAGCGCTTTTCGTGCATCATTGGTCCAAATGGGAGTGGGAAGTCCAATGTGATAGATTCGATGCTATTTGTGTTTGGATACAGAGCTCAAAAGATCAGATCAAAAAAGCTCTCTGTGCTGATTCACAGCTCTGATAAACACAACGATGTGCAAAGCTGTACTGTGGAGGTGCATTTTCAAAAGATTATTGATAAGGTATATATAAATATCTCCATATCTCTGTCACACAGATACACACTACACTCACTCTGGCCTCTCCTAAATTACATAAATACACAGTCCAAATTAAAAGGGGTGATTAGAAATACTTTCTAGTGACCAGATATTTTTCTTGAATTTTATATATATTTTTTCTTCAATGCTCATGAGATAATATTGCTACACAATTATCACACCGGTGACTAAACACAGACTCAAATCGGTCATGAAAGTCAAAACTAACACCCACACTTGGCATAGTCAATTCATAATGTGCTAGAATCGATGCCTGTATTTTTGAATAATTTTTAAATTACCATTTAGTGACTAGGCTCTACTTATTTGCCTGTGCTGTGAAAAGTCAATACACTTGGTGTTTGTATTGAGTGACAAATTTACATTGCATTAGATCACAAATTACTTTGAAAACTGACTGCAGTTAAAAGAATTGGAGTTAAATATGTTTCTATATTTGATCTGCCACAGGGGTTGTAAGTTTTGCCTTTCCCACTGTTAAATATATTCAAGCCTTTCTGTTTGGGCCACTAGTTCACAGTAAATTAAAATCAAGTTGTTAAACTATTGTCATAGTTATCTGAACTCTGCCAGCTTTACAATCTGCCATTTCTGAAAGTAAAAAAATATTTCTTAACAAGTGGTGTACATAACTTAAATTATTTGACTTGTTTCTAAAATGAATAAATTTTTAGGCAAATGATCCTATGTTTTTGCATCATTTTTGCAACATGTTTTTTAAATTTAGTAAATGTATCATGGTAGAATACACTTTAATACTGATATGGGTTATTTACATAAAAGTGTGTCTGACCTAGATCTGTTGTGTGCTTTTTCTAAATTGTTTTTATTGTGGGGTGTTTTTCTCCAACCACCTTCAGTGGATTTGTCACTATTATGAGTATTATCGTTTGATATTGTGTACAGCTGTGTGAGTTTCTTCTGAGCTGCTGTTCTCTAAGCTGCTGTGTCTTCTGCCCCTCCCCCCTCTGGGCCAGGAAGGAGATGACTACGAAGTCATCCCCAACAGCAACTTCTATGTTTCCAGGACAGCCAACAAAGACAATTCCTCAGCCTACTATATCAATGGCAAGAAAGCCACATTCAAAGAAGTGGGGGCTTTACTCCGAAGCCATGGTATTGACCTAGACCACAACAGATTTCTGATCTTACAGGTAATTGTATTTAAAAAAATATATAATTTCCTCTTCCAGTTCTAACTCTGCTTTCTTATCCTTGCTGTGACCATCCCATTCTGTCAGAGATTTCCTGCCCTTCGTTCTCTTCCCATTTCCCAGTTCTCTTTGAGTCAGATGTTTCATGGCTACCTTAAAGCCATTCCTGCCTGTGGGAATAACCTGTTGCACTGGAATTGGAAAGGAGGTGATGTGTCCTCTGCCAGCCCTTAGACTGCTATAGCAGCGCATCATGGTTTGAAACAATGTGGAAAAGGTGCGAACCATTATTTGCTGCTTTAGAATTTTAAGGAAAAAAGGCAATTTTACTCATACATGGACCTGGATGTGAGTGGCTATAGTTAAACAACTAACTCAGATTTTTTTTAGTGGGGGAATCTTTGATGGGGTTAAGCCACCACACCAGTGGGGACAGGTTGGACCTCCCTTCCCCTCCCTCTCCCATGTACCTGCCACGCTTTAGCAGCACGTAAATATTGGCGTGTGAGAATAGACCCCAACCCCAATATTGGCAGTGCTGCTTCAGTGTGGCTGGATCAAACACCCTCCATTACCATGGCTTTAATATTGGTTCAACATTTTGTTTGTTTGCTTATTTATTTATTTTTTCCTGTGAATGTAAAGCATTTCTGTATATTTTAAAAAACATTTTTTGTTGATTTTATTCCCCCTTTTTTAATTTAGCATTGTCCTGCACTGAGTTTGAACCAGTTCTCTAGTTACACTCCTTCCCTTTCTGATTATAGTATATGTGTGACCTACCCATTATTGCTGATTACCCCAAGGCTTATGGGGAAATGACTCATAGAGTAGAACAAAGTGGCTTATTAAGTCGTTTTTGTCCCAATTGTTAAATTAGAATTTAATTAAAATTTTTCTTTAAGAGTATGTGGTAGTTTCAGGTGAATACTTAGTTTCTACCCTCTGCTGTGGTCTTGTGGTTAGCTGGTTGGTTACATGCGTCCTGCTTCACATTTTCGTTCGTGTGTGTGTGCATGTCCATTCTCACTCTCCTTGGATGTTCGATTTTCAGCTCTCTGTCCATAATATGCCTGCTTGACTATTGAAAGTGGCTTTAGCTTTTTATCCAATGTCACTTTTCCAGGCCTCTGAATTGGGGGGGGGGGGGGGGGGGGGCTTGGGAGACTTTATTTTTTCTCCACAGTTAC
>JAVQJL010057298.1:0-11151 GCA_036024295.1 Nannoperca obscura
TATTTTTCAATCCACATACATAATATTTTCTTGTTGCACCACAGTGTTGTTAATATATATATATATATATATATATATATATATATATATATATATATATATATATATATATTAGTATAGTGAGTATATATAGTGACTCATCTGTTCATTGTGCTTGAGAATGATGGGCAAATGTTACAGCATTCCTGGACACCCTGTTTAGCTGATGGGCTTGTGTCTGCTGTGCAGTCTGGCTCTGCAGAACATAATTCACACAAATGTTCCCTGCCAGTGGTGGATTGTGCAGGTTTTCAATCCAATCAAACCTCACCCACTAATTTTACTAATCAGCATGCCTTCAACCAGACAGAGAGAGAAAAAATCAGCTGGTGTTGAATTTGGCTGCAATATAAACCTGCATATTTTCCAGGGCACAGGACTGGACACCGCAGGCTTAGTGGAAACATGGCAGCACACCTCACTGATCCAAGCCCTATCCATGTACAATGGGTGCACTGAATGGTAAATGCGGCACATTAAAATAATTTCTTGGCTCCCTCCATGTGCCCAGATAGTGCTGTTTCTTTTGATGATGCGTTAAAATTCAACCAACCTCTGTGTGTGACAAAGCCGTGTGGATCCACATTCAGGAAACTTTATTGTCCATCACAATGTGATAAAAAAGTGTGCGTATAAGTGAGTGTAAATGACAGGCCTGAAAGACTCATGTCCAAACTAAAGGCTTCCAAGCATCTAATAAAGGACAGCAAAATGTAGCAAAAAAACATTTATTTCATTTTATTTATTTTCTTTTTTACAAAAAATATAGGATTTCACTATAATATTGGTAAACAGCATCTGGGAAAAGCACACGTTGCAGATCTCTGGGTGCATAAAAAAGAGTTTTGGTCTGAGTCCTCATATTAAAATTGAAGATAGCCTCAATTCCCATATTCATAACCTCCAGTGTGTATCTTGCAGGAGGCTGCGTATTCCCGTATGCAAGTCCAAGGTTGCAACCAGTGCAGTGGGGTGTGTACTCAAAGTGGCTCTTAAGTGTAGTAGTGAGGTGGTAAAAGCGCCGACGGTGTTGTTATAGTTACCGTTGGCTGTAAAAGCTTTATAGCTCCCACTTGTTTCGGATTGTTGAATTTATATCTGCTGTACTTTATATTTTTTTACCTTCAGTGTTTAAAATACATTTTAAATATTTTCATAGACAAAAGTGTTCTAGCTTATGTTGCAAAATATATTTTAACTCAAAGAATATGTGCACATGATCATTTAAACAATAAATGGGTGATTGGTTTGGGTCAGATTTTATATTTAGAATCAAATATTTCAATTAAAGCTGCACTGACCAATATTCTTATATTAACAATGGATTAAATGACAACGTCTAATGTGAAAGGGGTAGCTCTTAGTAACAAACATAGATTTATCACCCACTCTGCAGTTCTTCTCAGCTCTACAGCCCATTTTAGCTTCTTTCAGCTTGTTATTTTGGTTTTCAGGCCTGCAGTGTCACTGTTTTGGTTCATTCTCACCACTCTCATGAACAGCTGGCAGCTTTATTCAGTAAAAAAGCTATAAAAAGGGACTTACGTTACCTGCCCCACAAAGTTAGCAACTAGCAGATAAAGAGACAGATTTTTACCTCAGCAGTTGGTGGAGATCAAAACAGAGAGAGAATATTGGAATTTTATCAAGAGACACAATTTCAAATGAAACTACAAAGTTTGTACTACGTCTGCTCGATGTGTAAAGAAGCAAACTGTTTGCTAACACGTTTTCAATAACAAGACGATAATGTGTCAATGATGTTTACAGCTACAGCTAACACATGTAATTAATACAATTTAAAGAGCCAACAGCATCAGTCCTTTCAGGAGGTGACCCGCAACAACTTATGTTCAAGTGACAAAGCCCTCTTGTGGCTATCATAATTATTATTACATGAGATTGCAACACATGACTTTAACATAGGAGTCTGTTGGTTTCCAGTTTCCATCAGTCTGTGTTGTTTTGGGCTTGTTTTTAAGCATGACCATGATTGTTCTCTTAAACACGTGTTTAAACATGTTGTGCTTAAACACATGTTTAAACATGTTGTGCTTAAACCTGACTTTTACCTAACTCAATTATAGTGTTGTTACATCATAAACTGTTGTTTTATATGGAGAACTTAAACTTTACACTTTAAGTAGTTTTTAAGCAGACAGGCAGGAGTTGTATCAAGTGTTTTACCAAAAAACCAAAACAAACCATAAAACGATGAATTATACTAAGTTATACTAAGAGGTGGTTGTTGTAACCAATTCTAAGCTGTTGTTAATCAGCAAGAGATTTTTGGTGCCACAGTGATGTGAAAGTGCACATCTTAAAACAGAATAATTTGTAGGCAAAGACATCACTTATCTGGGTCCATAAAGAGCAAGTAATTCATTACTGTCACCCTTAAAGTATATAGTCCTGATTGCTAATGCGAGGACACAATCACCATGCAAGCACTCAGAGCCGAGCAAATATCCCACAACACCCAGCCTTGTCTGTGTTAAAGAATAGAGCAGTATTGTTCATATAATGTATGACTCAACATTTCATCTTAAATCCTACAACTGACTGTATTTGTTCTCCCAGACTAACTCATTTTGAGGTAATATTATTTTCTAGGTGTTCTATCATGAAATGCTGATGTATTTGTTGGAAATCTAAGAGATGCGATGCTGAGGCAACTGTTCCCTGACGTTAGGCCCAGTCTGACAGGCATGTAAAAAATCTGTTTACATCATGCCATGACAACATTGTGCTGACATCTCCATTTCTCATGTGAGCGCATGAAATAACCCTGTCAAAAATATATTACAATCCATACTTATGACATTTTGCTCTCTTCAGTCACACAAGGTCAACAGGGTGGGGAAGCAAACACGCTCTACGACAAGAAGCCTTTGGTGCAATCTTTATGACGTCAATAATCATTGGTTGTGAGTGCAGTTTCCAGGCTTTATTTTATCATGCTCAGGGTGGAATAGATGGAATATAGAAATCTGTTTCTGCTTGAGTCTGAGTGAACTTATTCAACCGTTGTAAAAAAAAAAATAAATAAAGAAGAAAAGGAATAGAAATTTGCCTTAACAGCATCTGACTTTGTGAGCTTTCAGTCAGCGTGTATTAGATTTATCACTTTCTTGTCCCTACACCTTGTTGATGTCTCCAGAGTACGACTACATTGGTATGGGAGGGGAGGCCTAAGCTGTGACTATGACATCTTTCTTGGTGCATTATCTTCACACTCAATCTCCTTGGGGTAGATGGAGTGCGTAGAGGAAGTGCTTCCACCGGTTAAGTCCTAACATGTAACCAGACATTGCTTTTAGGGGTCGGCTGTTAACAGGGTTGACAATGCTCTTTTACAGCCTTCAGATTGAATATTCCCTGAGTCTCCCGCTGCAGAGGCCATGTCATTACAGCTGATAGCTCCATTATTTTTTGAAAGAGTTGGCAGGACTTTTTATGTTTTGTATTTTCCCTGCACTTAATGGCTGTCAGTGTCCCTTACCTTTAGTGCACATACTTTCACAAGGACACTTTTGGTTATGGCACCATGTCTTGTGTTCTGTGTGGTCGCATTTGAATTCAGATTCAGGTTTTCCAGACTATTGAGAACATAGAATCCATGACTTTGTGAAGCTGAGGAGCTTTAGATTGTAATTATATATAAACAAAAGATATTTATTTTGCCCATAACTTATGGAGGCTCAAAAAGGTGTTGTAAACTTCAACACAGCCCTTTTGTAAATCATTTAAGTGATCAGAGAGCTTAATTAATTGTTAATTAATTGTTTCAATGTTATAACAATTAAATATGGAGCCCAAAGTGTTTATTATTGAACAAATAAATAAGTAATTATGACATAAATAATCACATAAATAGGTGGTGTTACATAAACAAATGAGCCACAAGTTTCTTTGCATTGCTGCACATGCTACCTACCTAGCTGTTTAACTAACAAAGCAGTTAGCTTAGATTATTACTCAGCATCAAAGTGAAGAGTTAGCAGTGTTAGCTATAGCTCCTGTTAACTACCAAAGAGGACAACCAAGAGAAAGACTCTAAATACTAAGTATAGGCTGCAGAAAAAGATTAAAATCAATCTGATCAAACTATACAGACCGTTAGAGTAAAGATTGTATGTGTGCATAATTTTGTTGGGCTATGATGAATATTGTGGATTTGGGCTACATCACTTATAACAGGGCCGCTTCATAAATAACTGACGTCCATGTTTAATGATGGAGTTGAACACTGAGCCAAATTGCCCTGACTTTCCCTTGTTCCCTCCTCTCTGCATCTTCATTCCTCCATTTTTCTGCTCCAAATCACTTCCTGAAGGCAGAATGAACAAGCTGTAGGATCCATTCATTGGTCATCAGGACTCTGTCTGCTTTATTTTTATTTCTTTCTTCTGTAGCCATCTAATCAGGGAATTCAGCAGAATAGGTCAGATAAAAAACTAAAAGTACTTTGGGCCCTTGGCTGGTGGGAAAATAAATACAATTTCATCAATCATGGAAACCAACAGATCAACCCATCAATCAACTGAAAATGATTTTAGCATTTGTGTCATTACGCGAGGAGACAAAAATAATGTGACATATTATGATGGATAAATTAATAATGCAAGCGGCATGTGAAAGTAAGGGTGGACATATGACTGAAATAGATAGATAGGTGTATTATATTTTTCATTTTATCGGACCAACATTGCTTAAATTATTAGTTACATAGAATGCAAAGTGAGACTATTTCAGACAATTTTACTAAGTTTGAAAAAATTACAAGATTTCAAGATCATATTCATTAGATTAAGAATAAGTTATGGTTTCTTCACATCATTTCATGACTTCTCTACCAAAACTTCTACAAAAATAGAAAAAGAACTAACGGACACCACGCTCCTCACTCTGCGGACTAGAGGCTGTTGTTTTATTTTTACTTTTTCGTCCTGCCTTACGAATTTCCCTGAGAATAAATTAGGACATATTTATGATAGAGTTTCTCTTAGAAACAATCCTGTATTTTGAAAAAGCAGAGCTATAATTACAGATGATATGAAGTGCTCTCATACACACTTCACAGAAGTACGGCATTTAAAAGCTTTTTTTAATGAGAAGCTTTACAAGTACAATTACATGTATTAATTGCTTCCCGTTAAGAATACATGAGAATGACAGGATAATTAAACCGTGTGGTGTTCATTTCCCTAAAGATAATATACTATACAGAACATTCAAAGTCATTCATTAAATTGCTGAAATTATCTTGAGGCAATTTTACTGCTCTCACCTTTAAAGAGGTTACATGGGTGTAGTAAACCTTGAACAGCTTAGGTGGTTTGACCAACTGCCCCCTAGCCTGGAAATCAAAAATAATAAGAATAATTAAACCACAGAAAGGGAATGGGAATAGATGTGTTTCTGTTTGTAAAGACAACCTCAGTGCATGCATATCTAAAATCTTACAAACTGTTTGATAATGAGGAAATGTGCTTAAATGATGTAGTTGGAAGTCTGTCCAACTACAAAAAATGCACCTGGGTTCCGATACAGAATAGAAATCTCACATTTTATTGATACCAAATACTCAATATTGAATGCTAGAGTAGCTCATGAATCCTTAAAATGTTGCATGAAAAGATTATCATCAATAAAAGACCATTTCATTAACAGATGCTTCAACACTGGTTGGATTGCTTTTAAATGACAATGCTAAAACCATTCTAATGACATTTCTTTGACATTTAGCGATTCATCAATTCATCTGTTTATGTATCAGCTGACAAAAATGGATGACATAAATTATTGTTCATACATTCCAGAGAATCACTTCATTTAAAATAACCCTATAGACATGTAAAAGCAATGAGTACAGTGATGTGTGCAAGAGACAAAAGTAAAGGAAGTCTCATATACACAGCTTTCTAATTCAACAGCAATGCTGTTTTAAAACAACAGAGGACGTTTGGTTAGAATACAGATATAAACCAATCCACAAACTGACTCGGGGCAGAGTTGGTAATCAGTGGAAAACGATGAATAATTTCATAATTAAGGCACCTCACGTGATCTGCAGCTGCACCAGTCAAAGGGAAGTTTGTCAAGCTGAATTCCCCAAATCTTAATGTTGTGCAGTTGTGCCCAGAAACTGTCACTGTTATCATCGCTAATGTTTCTATGAGTATCCACAGTTTAATTGTACATACATCATGGTGGATTGTTACACAATTTCTCCAAAATGACTTCTGTCTAACAATAGTCCTTACAGATTTACCATCCCATACTACTAATTTCCCAGTGGAATTGTTTTTTATCTTGGCTATAAATAAACTGCATCTATCTATCTACATTACTTGGGCTTAATTAAGTGTGTTTTGCTGACTGACTAGTCAGGCTTTCATTTTTTTACATTCCTTTTAAAACCATAGTTTACCTCACTTCGTAATAGGTTGGAGCTTTTCACCATTTGTGACACTGATATATTCTAATGGTTTCTATCTGGGCATAATTACCTCTAAAAAGGGATTCAGAGTTCAGACCTTACATTGAATCAGTGTAAAATATCAAGCACAAATACTTTGGGATGAAATTACATTATAACAATAACGTTGTCAGTGTGGTTGTCAGATATTTCCTTTGTACCATGAACTCAGTGCTTTAAACAAGACAAGAGGTGTCTTTTCATACAGATGCACTTACCTATTGGATTTACTGAAATTGAAATCACCTTCAATAAAATGAGGGAAGGCTCGCTGCAGACTATGTACACTAAATAATGATCTTTATGTCTGTATGAGAAAACACTTTAATTCTTGCATTACTCATTAAAGAAATTATTTTTGTTTATGCTTAATAAAATATAATTTATCTGGGACCTGTGGCTGACTTCTGTTTATGGTGCTCAATGTCTTATGTTGGTTGTAATTTGGAAATATGAGTGCATTTGTGTTTAATGGTTGTAAATGAGTTTTGTGTAACCTGCTGCCTTTAGCTATGCTGGCCTGTGCATGCAGTTATTGCTTGATTGCCATAGTTGTTTTTTTTCCGTAGTTTGTTCTGTTCTGCTCACGGCAACAGTTATTTTACATTCAAGTGGCAGGTTGGTGTTATTCTTCCTTTCATTTCTAACAATTGTTAGAAAATATCTCTGAAGTCTCGTAATGTAATAACTTAAACAGCTGGGCACTGTCGCTTTAACTCAAACACGTGTAAATATGGCATTTATTATCTTAACCTGCGGATTATTTTGGTACACTACTGGAAATTTACATTGGCAGGACGGTGTATGTGGGATTGACTCCCACCATGAGGTTGACATTTTGTGGTTTTGAGTAAAATGTCTTGACAACTATGGATGGACTGCCATGAAATTTGGTCACGTCCTTCAGGATTAATGAACTTGATCCTCTGACTTTTCATCTAGCGCCATCATCAGGTCAAAACATCAGTTTTTCCCAATATTTCGTTTATGACCGAACACCTGCACCTTTGTGTTTAGTACTGATGTCAGTATGCTAACATGCTAAACTAAGATAGTTAACACGGTGAACATTATGTCTGCTAATTCAGCATTTAGCAGCATTCATCACTATGCCTAAGTACAGCTTCAGGGAGCTGCTAGTATGCTTTTTAACACTAGGAAAGCTAGGCCAGTTGAAAACTAAAACACCCTGTACCTGTTTTTGTATGTGAGAGAAATGGAGCTGGATCAAGAGAAAGTCACTGAACGAACGCAGTGAGTAAAAAAAAAAACAATTTTTATAGAGTTCATTCCAAATCACGTTTCTCTTCTACATTAAGACCCCTGCTCAGGGCCTGGTCAGACCAATATGTTGATGACAGATATGCCAGGGTTTTTTGTGTATTATTTAAAGTCTGCCAAGAGGTACACAGAGGGGAGTGTGTGTCATCACTGCTGAATCCAGAACCACTTGTTTCACACCATATAACAAACCTGCCACCCCCTGCAGTGTGTGCTGATCCAGCTACAAAGCACCTTTTTCCCAGCTGCTGCACAGAGCACTTCAGGCGCTCGTTTGAGCCGACAGCCATCAGACTTCAGACTGTACACAGCTTCCTGCCCCACTGGCCCCAGCCTCAGCCAGCCAAGAGGTTGCTGAAGCAGGATGCTCGCACATGCTGACTATCATGGACGTTTTATGCTCAGGGCTACTCTCTGCATACATGAGACATGTGCTTTTAATGCGTATATCTGCTTTTATTGTGTATATGTCTGTGATTGTTAAAGGAACCATCATGTTTTCTAAATATATTGTTTTAAGTATCCTGTTAAAAAAATCTAAAATAACTGAATCTATCATGAAAGTGTATTTTAAAAACTCACCTCTAGACGACTTAACACTTGAGTTAATTTTTTTGGCTTCCTGCAGAGCTGATAATGAGAATGAGAATGGAATGTAAACACAAGCACTTTTTTTTGCAGATGTTATGCACTTTTATCCCCCATGTGGTATTTTTAGACTCTTATTTCTTTGTTTTCTAAGGCTTAAATATTACCAATTTTCTTTCTTTATATTTACCATATATATTTATATATATTTATTTTCCACGCTGCTCCCAAAAGGCTGTCAGGGACATTCTGGGTGTTTCTGCAGATTATCTCTGCAAGTGTCATGCAGAACGTATTCTCATAGCTATCCCATTTACACTGAGAATTCCCCTTTGTTTACTGAGAGCGCAATTCTTCAGAGTAAATATTTACAGTGTGTTAATAACTGGAGGCTGTGATTGACGTGCATCATTTAACACTTCTCATTTGATGCTTCCATGGTTCATTGTGTGCATATGATGAGTTTGATGTAAAATGTCAGTGGCACTGGCAACTGCATTTCACCACTACAGTGAGTGATCATATCAATACAAGAGTACATATTTTAAATATGTCCTCTTGTATTTGCAGACCAGTTGGTGGACCAACTTTATTAAATGGTGATCTTATTTTAGCCGTATTCTGTATTTTGTATTAAGTGGTATGTTGTCACTTATTAAAATCAGAGTATGGGTTATAATGTTTGGGCGGATGGTAAAAAAATGCATAGAGTTAAGTGTACTCAGAAGTATAGAAGTACAAAAATGTTTGTATGTGTGTGTGCAAATGTGTGTATATACACTCTGATGTGTATTGGACATTGAGCCAAGAAAGTCAATGAGCCAAGTCAAGTTTATTTGTTTTGCCCAGTATCACATGCAGTGTCTCAAAGGGCTGCAGGCCCGCATTTGCAACCTATCAGTCAGTCAATTGAAGCTTTTTTCAGACCAGTGATTCATATTAAAAGATAACATTTCATCCAAATCACTCACAACTCACATTATATTAACAACATGCATGCGTACACAAAGCCCCAATACAAGCGTTGCAATTAAAAACTTTGTAATCAAATGCACACAGCCTCCACCAGCAGAGACTGTCTGGTGTACAACATGTGCAGCTTTAGCAGTGCACATCAATTATGCAGTTCTCTACCTTGTCCAATCTGCACACACATTTATAAATAAGGTTTGCTTATCACTGCCTCACATGTGGGTACAATTATGCTGACAAACACAAGACTAACACCATAAAGTCTTGGCACACAAAATGACTCCCTCGTGGCATCATTGTAAATGACTGTAAGTCTGTATACAACATGTGAGCTGTATATAGTAAGCCCTGAACAGACAGACACATCAGTTAAGTACATGTACCTAGTGGTGTCACCTTATGTGTGTATATATTATCTGAAATGTCTGTGTTGAAATCCTTCTGAAATTTTGGATAGATGGATAGATAATAGATAACTTGTGCCATGAACGTAAATAAAAATGCACGTGACATGTTCACAGCTGTCATCGGGAGGCCACGTGACACTTTGCTTCACTCACTTTGCCCTCTTTGTAGACGTTCTTTCAACCCACTTAGGGAAGCTTTACGCAACAGCAATGCGATGAGTGGGAGTGTTTTCACTTCTTGTCCACAAATATTTGAAGGTGGGTTTTTTTTTTGGTAAACCTGTCTGAGCTGATACTGTTATAGATGAAATATTTATCCCAACAGTTAAAAATGTGCATGACAAGTAAGTAAGAAGGTAAAATATGCTGAGGGCTTCAGAGCATATGAGGTGAAAGATACTTTAAGGGCTTATATTCTCACTGGAAAACTTGGAGAAACTGCACACCACACTGCCAACAAGTCCTCTGACCTAATAAATAGGCCAATAATCAGTGCCTTCCAAAGCGAGCTACTGTATGACTGACGCATATTACTGTTTTCTGATCTGCCAAGTGTCTAAAATTTATATTTTTAAGTTCCAAAGTCTCAAATAACAATATGAAAACCATGTGATAATGTGAAAGGGGTCACCTACAGACAATGCTTACCCGAATCGGCACCTCCCCCTTTATAGTTTTATAGTGATTTTTAGCTCTAGACTTTAGCTGTCCGGCCAACAACTTTTCTGTTTTGGTTCACTCTCGCTGCTCTCATAGTGTCCTGTTAGGCCATAACAGGCAGCTGTTTTCAGTGCAAAAGCTCTAAAAGCCCACTATACGCTACCTGCTCAGCACCAAACAGCAGACAGACACGGTTTGAGACGAGCTGGTGAACATAGCAGAGCATTTAGCAGCTAAAGAGCCAAAATTTTACCTCAGTTGTTGATGGAGACCAAAAACCAGAAATGAATGATGTTTCTTTATAACTGCTGGATGTGTAAATAAGAAACTGCTACAATTCACAATTTCAGCCTATATATACTATACACACTGTATACGTCAATGTTGTTTCTTCTCAAACTTGTTTCTGCTTTCCCCAATTGTTGCTATTTAGCGGATTTCGGGAGCAGGAACACACCCCCATTACGTCATCCACGTCACTACACCATTTCCGCATAAATACCCTACCTAATCATCCCTCGTCTGCTCTCGACTACTGCCGCTCTCGATCACTGCGCCCCACCCGCCCATCCCTTTTTCGCTCGTTTTTTCCTGTTCTTTCTCCCCTTTTTTCTTTTTCTCTCGGTAGGGTCCTAAAGGGGGTTCGTCGTACCCGAGTGCCACGGCGGACGTCCCCACGAAGCTTCCCCAAACCATCAGCATATTCAAACATTCTAAATGTAC